>VJMY01000138.1:0-138453 GCA_009869795.1 Neelides sp. FZ-2019
AATACAAAGACACAATGTGGTTCTTCGTCTTCTGCACTGCTGTAAATTCCACATGAAATTTTAGATCAGAGTCAATGATTTCAATGAGCCTTTCATCAATCATTTTCAATTTTCAACCAGCCAATTTACTATATAATTAAAAGACTAAATACTTATAAAAATATATTTAATTAAACTATTTAAAAGAAGACTTAATTTATTTATCATAAGGCTATTAGTGTCTTTTGGGTCTGCTTTTTTATCTCGTATTTTGTAATTGGGAAATCCGTGGCTGGGAATATGTTGACTGAGTACTTGCTCCTCTTCACAATCTACAACTTTGTCCTTTCACTAATCCCATGGGTTTGCACGATCATCCGGCACAAACTTGGCTTCAAAGGAATTTTCTATCGGGAACAGGTGACATTCTTTGAGTTATGGATGTAATTAAAGTCAATTCAATTAGAGTGAATGAAAGACATTTTGAAAACGTAGCAATTTGTTCTTCATTGGTTCTACAACATTGCGAGTCTCATCATTGCACTCATCGCGACTTCTTATTTGATCCTTCATACGACTGACATTGAGAAGAAACTTTATTCTGGATTCCAAGATAAGCAAAATAGCTCCAACATTACACCGTTCCTAAAAACTACACAACTGACTGTAACATTCATTATTTTATTAAAATTCTATTCCGTAAATATTTATCTAGTATGACATTACTATTTGTTTACAAATAATCCCGACGTAATTATAAAAATTAGATTAACTCATTTAACTTGAAATTACAGCAAAAGTGCTGCGGAGTGAAGTCATATAAAGACTATTTCAATCAGTCAAAAATCAACTATACGAATTTTGATCCAACGGAACCTCACATTGACGGATATTTCTATCCGCCTTCATGTTGTAAAGCCAAAGAAGTAACTTAATGAACTTATAAATTATAAATAAATATAATTATTAATTGTTATATTTATGATTTTTAACAAAGAGGATAGAGTATTAATTAGTATTAATAAGTTTTTATTTCTAAATTTTTCAGCCGTTTTGTATTGGCCCCAAAGTTCACAAAATTGGGTGTCTCCATCCAGAAAAAAACCTTTTATACACAATGAATGGAATAACTGTGGGTGTGACTTGGGCAGCATTTGTTGTCTGCGTAAGCCCTTTAATTGAAAACGGTTCAATCAACAATCATATCATCATATGCCACATGGCTTATTTTATTAATGAATAATGAGATAATGACTTATTAAATGAAAGTTACAAATAAATAACACAAAATTAATGGATAACATAATAAATTAAACAAAAGACGCTTATTTTGAATATAGGCTTTAATGTACATAAACGTGTCTTATCTCTGGTACTTCGAATTCCCGATCTAGTAAGTTGTGCAAATCTGAAAAATGCAAAATTGAACCGCCACTATTAACATTCCATTATGCAATTTAATTATTAACATTCATGGACGTTTTTAGTAACTATCATCGGTCACCTTTTGAAGATTGGCATCCTTCAAAGTAAATAATCTGATTCCATCAGCTCAGTCAGCTCAATGCTTTTCAGAGTGCTTTGTTAAATGGAACGAGTTAAACTTTTTAATAAATAAAATAATATATTTTGATATTTAAATGCTCGAAAAAAATATTATTCTTAACGACTTGATGCTTATTCTATGTAATATGGCTTATTTGAGCAATATTAATATTAATGATTTATGAATGAATGCTTCATGCGATGCTTATTGTGGGAAACGGGAAATGTGTTTATCCGGTCATAATGTTAGACTAGATTGAGCAGTGTTACTCCAATTGAATCTCTCTCAAAGCGGGAGTTCTTTTCCTGCAGAACCAGAACAGAAGGTAAAAATCTTCGATCTCCGAGCCGAAAATCCCCGGATTACGCTCCACTTTTCTCCGTCTCCCTCCTTCCCTCGGAATTTAACTATTTATTCCCAGTTCCTCTCTCTGGTCTCAATTAGGAAGATAGGGATACTTCGACTCAACTCCGTTTGACTCCATTTCCAATGCAATATGCAAATTGGGCCTTCTGACCTCCATGAACTCTATTTCTTGGATTTTCTCCCTTAATCGCTTCAATTTGAGTTATAAAAATGGCCTCCTTTGGAAACAAAAGTCTTCTTTCCCTGTCCACAAAGAAGTTAGAAGAAAATGCAACCAGAATTGCACAAGAGGTAAGTTAATTAAAGAATGCTGAGATTAATCTTCATTAAGCACTCTTAAAGAAAAGATTATTTCGAATTTAAATACTGAATGTGACTCATATTCGTAATTTTATAATTTGCATTTAGAAAAAATATTGGAAGATGAAGATTATTTTCTCGGCTCTTGAGGCAGTTGCTTGTTGCGAAACTCCAAATCCAAGAATTCCGCCTGATGTTTTGGAGTATTTACGAATGATTGTCACTACGTCAGAGCTCAAGACTATGAAGAAGAAATCCCAAGATGATGACTTCGACGAGACCAAGTTCCAAGAACATCTTTTACGTCTTAAGGACATGAAACCGGAAATTCCTAGTGAAACCAAAGTTGTGATTGAAACTCTCGTCTCGAGAGAAATCCGAAATTTGGCTGAAGGTTTCGTCAAAGGGCACGTTGAAAAGCTGAAGGAATCTCCTCTTGAGGAGGACAAAGAGGAGCTCAAGGCTCTTGCAGAGACTGACTTCCCACTGGGCCAAGTTCTTCAAATGCTCGTGGAGAAAAAGAAACAAGAGGAATTACTCGATGAAAAGATTGAGAACTTGGACAAAGAAGACCAGAAGGAATTTCCTTTATTAGAAAAGCAACTTCAAGAGGTATTTATTTAATATTTTTTTAATTACAATTCTAAATTGTCAAATTGAATATTTATGTTTAAATTTCACTGGACGTTATTTTTTATTTTAGGTTAATGGTTTGATGAATGAATTGGCCATGCTAAATAAGGTCAAAGAAGAAGAAGAAGAGAAATATATGAAAATTTTGAATACTGAAAAGGGAAAGCTATCGTCCGAAGCTTGGTTAGTTTATATAGTAAAAATTAAACCATTCACAGCTTCAAACCGAAAAACCTTTTTAAATATTTATGATTATGATAATACTATAATATAAAATTAATTTTTTAGTCGACTTGAAGAAGCTCGCCTTGTTGCTTCTCATCCTCCGAATCTCATTTCGGAAATTACTGAAACAAAGAAGAAGCTCGTGAATGCGGCACAAGAAGTTCAAGAAGAAAGCAAACGCTTGAATGACATGTAATTTATTAAATATTTAAGTTCATTTTCAAGAAAACTAAATGAAATCTTAGGTTGCGAAAATACGCTTATTATAAAAATTATTTTAATTTTCAGAATTCGAATGTACGAAGATCTAGGTCCAGACTTTGAGGAGTTACTTAAACAATATGAAAAGATTGAAGAGGAAATTCAATCCAAGGAGTGGGTTTTAAATAATTTGAAAAACTGCCCAAATCTATCATTGAGTGACTCACAGTAAATTTTCTGCGACGGTTCTTTCAAGAATCCCTTCCACGTGAAAATGTTAACATTTCCGTGAATTTATAAATATATTATTATAAGTAGCAAGTACAATATTATACCATTCTATACTAAAACATTTATACGATAGACATTCCATGGTCATTAGTTTCAATGATCATTGATCTTAAATAATACATTCCTCATCAGTCACTATTTGTGTAATGTAGAATATTACGAATTTCTCGCGTATTTTCAAATTCCATTTTTAGTATTTAGATATAAAAAAACTGAATTTAAATCAGTTTAACTTTATAGAAGAAACGTGTAATTTAGAAATATAGCTCTTTGAATTTCCCTTAATACCTTAAAATAACAATTGAATATCCTTTTAAGGGTCCATCGATTAACTCTTAATTATTACGATCATATATATAAAGATCATTTAAAGTATTAGTTATTTTCGTTACAACTTTGTAATTGTTTAATCGCATATTATGAGGTACCTTAAAATGTAAAATAACTTGCCTAATCTAGGCAAAACTCCTTAAAGATCGAATTTCTCTCGCCATATCTCAGATATGTAAAATTGCAATGTATATTTGTATGATACTGATGAGAGGGTTAGAAAGTTGCCATGTAGGAAATGTGGTTTCCTTTAATTTATTTTCTTTATTTAAATAATTATTTAATATATTCATTCGAGTTCACAAATTATAACCAATATGTAAAATAGCTCAAAATAAATTAGTAATTGAGAAATACTGTTTAAATCATAAATTCGTAACTCCTTCGATAGGTTTTAGAGATTAATACTCAAAATTTACAATAATCCATTGTGTGAATTTGTAATAATAATACTAATTAAATTATTTTTATTTACTTTATTTTTTGTTATAAATAAAATAACCTCATTTTGTTCAACATTAACCTCTGTAAAGAATAAATTCATTATTTAAAATGTTCAATTCATCTTTCTCAAACTCATAATTTTAAATAGAACCAATTTTTAGCTTTACACACAAACCTTGATGAGATTAAATTAAACGTTTGGAGTATTTCACAATTTAAATCAAAACAAGAATAATGTTTAGGTACTTTATAAGAAATGCTTGTATTGAGGACAGCTCGTTCGCTGAAAGGTATAAATATTATAGCAATTGATTAAATAATCATAAATTGACATGAGAGCCAAATGAAATCTATCGACTCCTTCGGTAGATCTTGTGGAGCATATCCAAGAACAACTGCTTGGGCAATTTCGGATTGAGTTGGTCAATATGATTAGAAATCATATTATACGTTTGGTCCTCATAATCGGAATATGCCTCTCTCAGCCCGATCTTGACATAAAGATCCTTAACTCTCGCGATCTTGTCTGGGTTCTGAATCCCATAATTCTCTTTGAGTATGGCCTTCTCCTCCGCATTGGCCTTCTGGAGAGCGAGGACGAAGAGCCAAGAGCATTTGGCATCCGCAATGTCTGTTCCCACTTTCCCTGTAATCTCTTCATTTCCAAAGCAGTCCAAGTAGTCGTCTTGAACTTGGAAGAAATGGCCCATTTCCAAAGTGAGCGATCGCGTCTGACGGAGAATGTCAGGATCATTGATTCCAGCCTGGATAAACATTTAATTTCCATTTAATCCTTCATATACATCTCATTTGATTTTTAGCCCGAGAAATGTATTATATTACGTACCATGGTTAGAGCGAGAGAAATGGGGAGAAAGAACGAATAGTAGCTCGTCTTATACTTCACAATTGCTGAATAATGCTCCATTGTATACCTGGACAAAGACAAATGAATTACTAGATGACCGCCGTGACCTTTTTCTTTTCTTTCATGAGTAAGAAAAGTGGTGTAATGGATGAACATAAAAGTTCCTTACGTGTCTAACTTCCGCTCGAATCCTGTTCGCGTGTCTAAGCTTTGTCCATAGATCGTCTTGAAAGTGACTTCATGGAAGATTTCCAAAATGTCTCCGTAGTATGGAGTTCCTTTGAAGTGCTTCTTGAGCAAAGGGTAAATGGAACTTTCAAGGAGAATGGCGTCATTGAAGGCCGCAGCACCCAAGTTGTCCACTTTATACCAACATGGTCGTCCACGACGAGTTTCCGAACAATCCATAATGTCATCAGCCACAAGGAAGAAAGCTTGAAGCTAAACATTATTTTATTAATTTATTATTTAATTAATTAAATCTTTAAACATTAGATAGATAAAGTAGATGCAATGGTTGGATAGAATTCTTACAATTTCGACACACCATCCCAGAATATATGAAAGTCGAGCATTCTCATCAGTCAACTCAGTTGCCAAATATCGATAAGCCAAAGCCAATGCCAAACCCCTTGAAGAAAAAAACATTATTAAATTGAGTAATTAAAAAAATATCATTAGAGCTAATGAATTTAATCTCACCTGTTTTTCTTTCCATTTGTGACATTGTAATTGAGAACTCTAGCAAGCCAACGGTTCGTTTCTTGCATATCCCTAAGTTCGGGATTCTCCGTGAGGTCCCGGATAATGTCTGGGAAAACCGAAATGAATTCTTGACGCTCCTCCTTTGTGAGCAATTTTGGTTCGTCCATGATAAGCCCTTGGTTGTTGTCAGTCCCGGATACGCTGATCTTCTGAGATGTTACCACGTTCCTGCAGGACATTTAAACACAATCAATTATTCAATTCAATTCAAATTCAAATTTCTAGAATT
The DNA here is from genome assembly GCA_009869795.1 of Neelides sp. FZ-2019. NCBI lineage: Eukaryota > Metazoa > Arthropoda > Collembola > Neelipleona > Neelidae > Neelides > Neelides sp. FZ-2019. The sequence continues at coordinate 6,178 of VJMY01000138.1, forward strand.
TTCCAATTGTAAAACATGACACCTAACAATAAATCAAACTTTTATTGACATGCTAATCAAGTCAATCCTTTAAATCCCACGAACCCAATTGGCTCTTTAAAAGTTGTTCCATAAAAATTTATAACAAGGTCGAGAGTTAAGCACGAGCAAAATAAAAACACAAAAAGTCAATCACTATAAAAATCATCTTTAAATATAAAAAGTCAATTTAAATTTACTTATGCTTTAAAAGTACGATGATACCTCCTTATAATACTGTAATTGCAAAACCAAATAAATAAATTGGGAAAGTTGACTGAGTTTAAGTTACTCTATTATTTAAGCCCGATAGGATTGAAAAGCCCATTGAAATGGAAATTATATATAAATAATAAGGAGAGGCTTACAAAAGCTAAATGCCAAAGGTGAGGAAGTTAATCGAAAGAGAATGAACGTTGAAAGGCGACTTCAAACTGCGAGCGATTATGAGCGAGCTAAGGATCTTAAGATGGAATCTCTCGATTGTTGGCGTCAGGAAAGCCAAGGAAGAGTGTGAGGTTGGAAATCAATGGGAAACCCATTTTATAAAGATGCCAGTCAGAGAAGATAATGAGTAAGCAAACACCAACAACAAGGATCATTGCATTGAAACAATTCCTCATCATGTAGAACCTTCCACTCCAATCATTTTGCCCTCAACGTCAATTCTACTTGGAAACTTGCAGTACTTGTCGTAGTTTCATTCTGCGTAAGAGAATTCGAACAATAACAAAAACCTTAATGATTCATCATAGGACCATGAGCGCATCTTCCAATTATTAATTTTTCGCTTGTTAAATCATTCGGTTCTTGATGGGTTTTTGATGTAGCCTTAGCCCATAAATTAAAAGTTCACAATTTCATTTAATTGGATGATTGGACTTCATACCCTTTTGTCTTGTCTAAAACCAAGAGGAGCTAATTAAAATTGTTTGAAATTAAACATACAAATACAATAAAAGTTAAAGCTAGAAATGAAATTACCTTTAAAAGTAATTAAGCTGACTTTACAATAAAAAATTTTCCCTTAAAGAGGAAAACTTTTTCTGGGAAATTTCCTATATTTCTTTTGCAATGATAATAATTTAATGTATGATAATAATAATAAAAGTGTATTTGATAGTTTTAAAAGATCTATAATTTTTTAATTGTACATTTATAAGATATCTGTTTATTTCGTCTATATTCTGCATTACACTACTTTGTTGAGCTGAAAGTTAATTATTTCGAGGTAAAAACATGAAATTAAGCTTTTACTTGAAACCTAAAAAGGATTTTTTCGTAAAAAATATAATAGAGAATTGTTGATTATCCAGCTTTATATTAGAAAACTTTTTTAAATATTAGCTTTTTATTTAGTTAACAATATGAGATTATGAGATTAACATTAATAATACAATCCATGGATCATTTGAGTAATCTGTCAAAAAAAATTATGCTTTATTTACGTAAAAGCCCAAATGGATTACCTTTGTTTGAATAAACTTTTATTCGTTTTTAAAAATTCAAGAATTGCAAAAAGAAATAAATCTCATTTAATATTTTTTCACTCCACGCTAATGGAGTGAGATGTCCTTGCATTAAAGGCCTATTTTTTAATTCTTTTTAACTATCCAATCAATATTCTCACAACTTAAAACCTAACTCATTATTACCTAATTATTGTATAAATGAATCTACCTATTATGTAGTAAAACTATATTATAGTCAACAGTCAACAAAAAAACTTTACGAAACACAGAAAGGCAATCAAATATTTTAAGTGAAAAATCAAAGGACATTATTCAATACATGATACATCCATGGGTCTGTCTGGAAAGGTTAACTTGTTTTTGCACTGTTCTTTTTAAAACTTCAATGATCCCCTGAATAGAAATTACTTATAATTATATAGATCTAAGGTAGGTAAATAGGAACTAGGACTAGAAGAGACAGAGATTGTCCATTACTCAATCAAAAAGTTTCATTGCTTATTAATTAATTCTCTCACAAGTTAGTTAATTAGCTAGTTGAGGAATACTTTCCTCTGCCCTTCAAGTATAATAAATTAAAATCTCGGATCTATGCATGCTTCAATCTAATCATCCCACCTTGATTTTCATATAAAATTAAAATGCTTACTTAAGTAAGATTACTTAAGTTTTCTAAATATCTAAATATCAAACATCAAAATAATTTGAAGTTCTGCATCCTCATTAATAAATCTAGTATATTAAAAAAAACTGACCTGAGAATTTATTTAAAATGAAAGAATGAGGAAAATAGAATTAATTGAAGTATATTATGCATACAAAATGAGTAATAAATAGTTTAAATTTAATATGAAATTAAATATGACTTGATATCAAATTCCATTTTTTGTGAGGAAGTACTTGGAAATATTGACTGACATCCATGGACATTGTAGATTGTGAGAAAAGCATTCTTAATAAGTGTACATGTAATACTTAAGAATTCGAAATCATTCAGGATTGTGAAAACTCACCACCACCAGTTCAACTTTTTATACTCATTTTCTCTGGTCCGGTTTACATACTTTGTGATGCAGTATAAAGTGTAACCACGTGCATTCTTCAACAACTATATACGTACACATATTCATTGACGTTTTTAAGTAAGTTCAATATAGTTACTTTTAAATATACTATACACGAACGATAGCATACTAAATAACTACAAAGGTATTCGTATTAAGTTCTCTAAAGATAGTAGCAGGAAGTTTTTGTTATATAAAATGACAATATAAACTACAATTACCTAACAAGCATTTTGCTCATCTTCAATAATCAACTGCCTATCTAGACCCCTGTGACAAGGCATTCCTTATCGAGAGGATTTCAATTATTCTCTTTACGATTCCTCACGGTTGGATATTATACAACTCGCATATGAATATAGACAGTAATTGTAACCTGCCCACTCTGCCGAGGAAAAAACTCTAGATAGGTTTAAGATATAGCCTAAAAATCTCATCTTCATTTGATAGACCTATGAGGCGAAGACAAAAGCCACAAGGGAACCCACATGTTCAATCATTGCCCATCCCTTTTTCCAAATCTTATCATGATTTCATGATCATTCCAAATACAAAATCAAGAACCTCCAAAGTGGATTCAACCATCAGATCTCATGATATATTTTTCGTCAAACCTTATTGGATAAATTGAAGAAAGCGGCTGAAAGCTTCGAGAACGTTCATTCTTCTTATTATGGATGCTGGATGTGGAAAATTTATTGCAAAGTTCATTGGTGCTCAGAGGACGAAGGAGACTCTTAGGAGTTTCTGTTCGTTGGAAAACTCGGTTTCCGGCCACCTTCGCCAGTTGTGACATCAACTTCAATCTTCGACTCATTTTTCTCTTCCGCTTCCGCCTACAAAAATGACCTTTTAATAATTAAGCAATCCAAATCTCATAAGTGGAATTTAAACCACAATAAACCAACAAAGTTAACCAACTTTTAGTATTGTCTATTATCAGGGTTAAAATAATATAAAATGTAGATCAAATGACAATTGTCGTCAAAATGGGTCAAGACAGAAATTGTTAAAATTAAAGAACATGGGTAAAAAAACTGGGTTAAAAAATATTGACCTTTTAAACATTTTAAACTTATGTTGATTCACTTGATTAACATCTATTATAAATCACAAGTCTGACAACTAGACTGGATCTGGTTGTTTAATAGATAGTTCCATGTAAAAGAGACACATTCCATTTAGACTATTTGTTATATGGAAAGGACGTTTATATAATAATTAATATTTCGACTCCGAAATAAAATTGTGGTAGGTTAAGTTATTTATTGCAACCAGATTTATAATATGCACTTCATTACGTCTCGTTAATATGTAACTAATTAACATTATGCTTATATAAGATAATAAAGTGAACATGTGCATCTGCTCTTTATCGTGAAATTTATGGATAATGAAAACCTTGCAATTGAAAATAATGTTGAATGATATTACTAAAAGATTATAATATATAGGTAGTTTCTGTTGATTATCCAGATCCTGAGGTTCATTGTTAATTACACCGATTTTTCTCAAGCTTTGCTAAAAGCGTTTAAGCCTTTTGCTGAAATTTGATATAGACAATTATAAGAGTTGTGTTATAATTGTAATGTTATACAACCAATTCCTTAAAACTATATAGGATATTCCTATCTCTTCTGCACACTTGTTTTATCGATTCAAGTCGCTGATAAATAATAAACGGTTCAATAACTTCAAGAAACCAAAAAATATCTCGACCCAATTTAGCAACAAAATGCACTTATTTCTTTTGAACCCTCATTTATAAACAACATATCAAAGTGCAATAAAAAATATCAGTCTGAAATAAATTTCAAACCTTCTACTCTACACTACGCTTATCTGATTAACTTTACTGCAGAGGAATTTTAAAATAAATGAACCTTACCTTCAATGTGACACGTTTTTAATAAGTAGAGAGATTGCAATATTCTGCTATAGTATTATAAGCGAAGCTTTAGTCTTCAGGTCTTTTAAGTTTTGTAATTGTAGGTTAAGTTAATTGTAGTCAATCAAGGAGCATCCTGATATCACAACTCGTTTGAATTATATTTTAAATTGCACAGTGGATCAACACAAAAAGTAAATACTTTTAAGTGTAAAAAAGAATAAAGAAGTACGTAATTGAGTTAATAATTTATTAAGTACAAATTAATTATCTGATCATGGTTAGTTAATAAAGCTTCTTTGGTTTAATTTAACGAATCCAAAGCCAAAGTCTCATGTTCTCTGGCTATTTGATATTCGGCATGTTCTGCTCATCCAGCATAGGGATTTCAAATTTCCCAAACCTTCTGCATGGGGTCAAGATACTGTGTATGGAGAAAGAGTAAAATATAATAATCTCTCGAGACTCAAGTAGGCGATCACCTTTTTTAATTATTTACCTCAAATTGCAACTTATTTATGCTAATTACTGACCCTAGTTTCTATTCAAATCAACGATTGCAAATTCCTGCTAATTTCAATTACCTCTAGCTTTACGATTTTACCAAAAACAACCAAGTCTGACTCTGCTTGCTCACTTTCTCGTTTAGAATGAAGAATAAATTTACAATTAGCTAAAATCGTTTCAACATACATGTGAGTTCTCCTTTTTGTTCTTCGTTTTAACTTGGATTAGTTTAGAACGTATTTTATTCTGCGAGGAACTTATGCAATTCAAGTAAGTTAATATTTAAATTCGTGATAAATTAATTATTGCATTTAATCTCAAATCATTCATATGGCTGAATTTGCGGAACTGTTGAGTGATTTATTTAATAATTTGTTGTTTAAATTTAATAATAATGTGTGTTTAAATACTCAAATAGTCGAGTTTACTGAAGATAAGGATCAGATTATCATCAATGCGTATTACTAGCTCTAGTAATCTGTTGCAAAAGCCGAATGTGATGTCAGATCAGAGCCGGAAGGTGTTAGAAGAAATTCAAAAAACGAAGACTCTTCTCAAACAAGGCACGGTCGCTTCGTTAGGATTAAACTTTTCATCTCAAGCCCAATCAAACAATCATTTTACCCTTGTAAGTCAACTCAAAGATTAATCTAATACTCCAACAGCTGTTCAGCATGAATGCTAATTGAATTTAAATTAAATTCCAGCCTGCGGGAGGATTCGGTGACGCTCATCTTTCTCCCATCCAACGCTCAGCCATGCAAACACTGCAGCAAGCGAATGCATCGAGTTTCGGGTTCTTCGTGTCACAAGACTCTCATTTCGGCAACCACATCCTACCAGTTCTCCCGAGATTGGAAGTTGTTCCAATCAAGGCGGAGAAGAACTGATCCCCGTCTCCTTCATCCATTAAATCCTTAAGTTCCCTCCACGCCTCGGCGACTCACACGACTTCAAAGTGGAGGGGGTCAAAATGAAAATCAAGGAGTTAGAAATATGGCTCTCACAATGTGAACCATTTTACAAGCCCAAAGTTCATCTTGAGCAGTATGCCACCTCAGGGCATATTGCGGCCAGAATGATTTACGCTTCACAGCACCATATTGATGGTACTAAACTTATTCATGAAGAGTTATTCATGAATATTATTGTGATTTCCTACTTGATGCTTGGAACAGAAGGATTTGGCATTAGAATACATGGGAATAGTTTGGGCATTATCCTTAATTTGCAAATAATTGGGTTTGTTTAGGGGCTGTTGTTGCAGACTTAGGAAGCGGCTGTGGAATCTTATCAATAGGAGCTGTGATGGCAGGAGCTACGTACGTTTGTGGATTGGAAATTGATGGCGAAGCAATTTCAACGGCAATAAAAAATACCTATGATATTTTTGAAGACGGAGAAGACGCCGCCGTGAATTTTGTTCAAACAGAAATAACACTTAAAAATGACTCATTGTCACGGTTCGCGTCCCTCTTTGACGTTGTAAGTGTCCAATCATTTTTAATATTAATAATAATTATTTTATTAATATTTAATCCAAGAAAATTAGTTCTTGTAATGACTCAACTCTTTTTATTGGTTTTAATTATAGTAAATTAATTTTGTTAACATGGAATAAATGTGTATTATTAAGGTCGTGATGAATCCTCCGTTCGGGACGAAGAATAACGGCGGGGCTGATCTTAATTTTCTGAAGGCAGCGTCCTTCATGGTGCGCAAGGGAGGTCATATATATTCCCTCCACAAAAGCTCTACTCGGGCCTTTTTCGAGAAGAAACTTTTGGAAGAGAATGTGTTGAGTGGAGTGACGGTGGGGGGCGAGGTTCCCTTTGCTAAGCTTAAAGGCGAAGTCCTGGCCGAGGTCCAATTCGACCTTCCCAGATGTTACAGATTTCACCGGGAGAAAATCAAAGACATTGCAGTTGACTTTTGGCACTTTGAGAAACTTTAAAACCCTTGTGACTACCAGATGGTCGGATGCATTGTGTTGCCCTCATTTCTTACTTACAAGTGAAGTAGTCGACGTAGTCAGTCACGGACGAAGAAGGAGATCCATTTTCAAGTTCTACTATATATTCCACATATATTCTACCTTTGAAGTATTCACGAAAATGCAATTCAGATTTTGTCAGTGCACTCGGTTCTTCTTAATATGTATTTTGATATATTTAATTTGAACTTTGTATATTTTCAGGTATAATCACAAAATATACTTTTAGACATGGAATTATATTCTCATATATAATACTTATCTCAAATAATTACATACCTATATGAATTACTTAAATATGATTAGGTAATCTCTATTATAAGTATCAAATCGACAACAACGAATTAGCAATGTATAGAGATAGACTACCACTTGAAATCTTATTAATTATCAACTATAAATACTAATTATGGATGATCAAAAGTTGGAAATAGTTATATCGTTTTATTTAACTTTACTCATTGGTTATTATGTTAAACTGATATTCATATATACGATTTTAATGCTCTTAATAAACAAAATAATAATGTTGAACATATCTTAACTCATTTCTTTAACTTTAATCGTTGAATTTCCAAAAATATAATATAAATTATACTAGTTGCATAGTATACGACTTTTGAGATCTTATCTCATGGGTTGTTCTCGATGTCCTCGTCCTCGGTAGCTTCGTTCCTCTTCTTGTTCTTCACTTCTTTTTCTTTGAGCTTTTCCCTAAAAAGTATTGCATTATATATGTATACTATACTAAACAGGCATTTGTTCAAATTATATATTTTGCATAAAAACTTTGTTGATCTCATTTAAAATCAACACAATTATCTTTACATGTATTAAGAAATGAGCTTAACGTTTGAACCTCACGGCATTAAATATTATACAAAGGAATAAAACAATACAATTTTAAACAAAACTTACATCTCATTTTTGCGCTTGGGCTGGGAGATCCCAAGAACAACCACCGTGTTTGGGTCGTAAAGTCATCGGCTCTCATTCCCGTTTGACTTTGACATCTTCGTTTTAAAAAGAATGATTTCTCGATTGAAGAATGAGAATTCATTTGATTATTTTTTAGCATTATTTGACTTTGTTTATATATAACATTCATATAAAGATATTTTTCATATCCTCTTCTCATGTCCCCACTACTCATCAAGAAACAATCTTTTACTTTAAATAATTATAATAAAAATAATTACTTAACATTGTTTAATAATCTATCATTGGAAAAGTGCCTAGAAATTTATAAATATACTAAATCTATTTCTAAAACTAGAAAAATCTACCTTGAAGAAATGAGTGAATTATTGTTATAAAATTATGTATAAGCAAGTATAAGTTACAAGACTAAAAAGTCAATGTCTGTAAGGGCGGCTCGTCAAATCGGACAATAAATCTCTTTTCATTTCATTTCATATAACATTCATATGACAACAACTGGCAATATATGATAATAGTGATAAGGAATCCATTAATAAATAGTTATGTAATCATTAGCATACGTCAATTGAATGTGTCGTTGAGCTTTAGATATATAGACATCTGGATTTAATCTTTACTACCTAGTTTAGTAATTATTGATCTTTAATGCTTTTTATCTCGAGTGGGGTCGTCGTTTTTCCTATCTCGCAACCTTTCAACCAAATGTTCTTTCACATCATCCGTGCGTCTATAAAATTCATATTCTTCTTAACTTTCACTATATTTATCAAGGTGCTTCTGAGAATCATTAAGTTCTTGGGCTGGAATTTAAAGCACAATTTTACACGTAAGACGGATATTCTTTATTTTGCTTCAAAAGCTCAATTATAATTCATTTTCATTTGATAATAAAAGAAGGAAGAGTGAGGATGCATCAGCCAGAAAACTATGAGAGCAATAAATCTGCTGCGAAGCGGGATACGGATCAATTCACTACAGAGTTGATCTCAAAAATGCATTGGAGCCAGAGCGAAGCAATATTAGATTATGGTAAAATTAATTAATTTCTATCATGCATACAAGTATCGCCATTTACTTATTGTTAGATTATATGCTTTATATATTTTTACGAATATTAATTTTTGCATTTTATGATTGGTTTTAATAATTTAATCATTTGAACATATTTAATAATTTGGATCTAATTTCAATTTTAGGTTGCGGCGCTGGATCAGTAGCACGGCAGCACTTTGTTCCAATTGTCGAAAAACATAATTCGACGCTTGACTGCATAGAGTATACTTTCATATTTTATCCTGAAATTCATTAATATATTATATATACTTGTTAAATGAAATTAAGATTTTCTCTTTTTTGTAGCATATCAGAAGAAATGATAAACCACGCAGTTGAAAATTTTCCTCATCCACTCGTTAAATACGCTCAAGGAGACATTTTATCAGATTCATTTCCTTATTCGCAGCAAGCATTTGACAAAGTCTTTGCTATTTACGTCCTTCACTTCATAAGAGATTACAAGTAGACTTAAAACAAGATTTTTAAAAATTTAATTTATAATTACATTTTAGTCAATCATATCAGTTATGTGTTAAAAAATCGAATGATATTGAAGTTCCTGCTCCTTTTTTGCTTAATATTTGTCTTTCAGGAAAGCAATTAAGAGATTTTATGAAATATTGAAACCAGGAGGTCAATTTGGTTTCACTATTTTGAGTCACGCCAGAGTATTTGAAATTTACCAATATCTGGGCCCTTTGCCAAAATGGTCAAAATACTTCTCAGTAAGTTTCAGTTCTAAATTAGATTTAAACTGTATCCATTACTTGGATTAGTTTAATCTTATTTTAATATTAAAATTCATATTCTTATAAAAACAGCACTTACCTAATATGATAAATGGTGACTTAATGAATTAACTCATAGGGCTATGAAAAATACGTTCCAGAATGGTTTGAAAAATGTGAAGTAGCGGAAGAATCAATCAAAAAAGCCGTGCTAGATGCAGGCTTTGTAATCAATGAAATCAAAACCGCCAAACAGACATATCATTTTCCAAAATTCGAAACTCTAATTGGTTAACATTCAAGTTTATCTCATTTTTGTAATTATTATAAATAAACTCTTTTTCCAGAACTTTACATTTCGCTGAATCCGTTCATGAAGAGAATTCCAGAAGAACTTCACGGCGACCTGAGAGCAGAATATCGAAAGTATCTTGCAAAATATTACGAAGTACCTTCGGATTCACCTTCTATAGATTCACGTTATGAGATGGTGATTGGACTTGTTCAAAAAATGTAAAGAATAGAACAGTGAATAGACTATGGATAATAGTTTAAATTGGTCTAAGATTAATTTTCTTAGAAGTAATTTTATTGTTTCGTTTTTTAATTATAAAACACTACAATTATGTAATATATATATATTAAAATTTTATCTTGAGATTTGACTTGTTGGAATGAAAATTAATATTAAATATTTCATTGCCAAAACAAATTTTACAATGCAAAATGGAATACGAGTAAAACTACATTCGCTCTCATATTCATAGATTTTTAAAGAGAACATGTACCTAAACAAATTTTATCTTTTAAATTATACACTGATTGAGCTTATTGATCAAAGTAATATAATTTTATATTAATTTTATACTATCAATAATAAGATATTTATGTACTAAGACTATCAACCATAATTTACAAAAATCACTTATATAGAAAGATTGATATATTTAAATACAATTTTGCATATAAACTTATAATGTTATAAGCTTTCAAAGTATTCAAAGTCGTCTTGTTCTTTTTAAATTATTGAGGATTGATTTCATTTCTTCAACAGCCATCGCATCATCTTTTTCTCGTTCCTAATTTCAAATAATAATTAAATCAATGAATTGACGATAAATTATAATAATTTAATAATCAAAAGTATGGGGTAGATTGAAAAAATAGTTAGCACCATCTTGACAACTTTTAGCTAATGAGATTAATAACATAATTCATATTTAAATCAATAGATGACCATTGGAATTGTCTTCAAGTGCCCCAATTGATGAATACGAAATAGTATACTTTTTTCAGTTTTTTCACATGGTCTGAATAGTTTTGCTTTGTCTAATTATTCACAATAAAGTTAAATGAGTTTTATAATAATAATTACCATTCTAGAAGGTGACTTTTCCATAGGGCGAAGTTTGATTCCTTTTTTGATTTGCGAAATCACATCATCAATTTGAGGAGTTGCAGAAACAGCCAGACTTTTTGGGCCATAACCATCTCCTTCTAAACTTGTATTTTGACTACTTTCTGAAGAAATCCCATTTGAATTTCGGCCTCCTCTCTTGGAGATCCTTAGAATAGTATTATTTGTTCCATTAAAGGCCGGCGGGGGCGGCGGTGGAGGCGGAGGAGGAGCATTAACAACAAAGGACGGCATTGAAGGTGGAGGAGGAGGAATTACAGCTCCACTTGACACCCCGTTCTCAATGTCAAAACTCATATTTTCCATTTTCCTCTCTGCGTCTTCAGCCCTAATTCGCAAAAGTTTGACTTGTTCCTCCAATGCCTTGATTTTCGCATCTGTTTGGAATTTCGACGTTTCCTCGTTGAACTCCTTATCGCTCAATCGGCTCTGCTCAATAAAAAATAAGTTTATTTTATTAGAAAATTAGGATATTTTGAAACTAAAAGTTGGAACAAGTTTCTTAAGATTTCCCTTAATACTCAATGACTCAATAGTTTTTATTTCAAAAGGAATTTAAGTGTGGTGATTATAGGTGGTAGCTGATTCGAACCTCCAAGTGAAAGATTTGCTGTTCAAAAGATTCCTTCTGGTCGTCGAGTGCCGTTTCAAGTTCGCTAATCTGATTTAACGCATCCGACAGGCGGCTGTCATTCAGCGAGTCACCCATGAACACGAGACTTTGTCTTTGAAGAATGTTCTTTTCTGTACACAACTGAAAGTAAAAAGTCCATGTGAGTCAAAAGCCATTTATGCTCATTACAATGAAGTTGAACACAATGAAGTGAAGGCCTACTTTTCTCAGCTGCGCTTCCACGGCATTGAGCTTCTCCTGGTCAAGAGCGCCCTTTCTCTTTAAATTCTCAAGTTCAATATTTGCATCCTCGAGAGTAGACTGGTGTCGTCGTGACTCAAAGTCCATCTTCTTTAATTGATCTCTCAACCGTTCGTTCTCACCCTTTGACGAGTTCACAGAGTCGGTCATCAACATGATGGACTCTTGAGTTTCAAACTCGGCGAGTTTCGTATGTTCCAACTCAGAGTCGAGATCAATACAACGTCTCTCTAGTTCTGTTAAGCCATACATAGTCAAATTAACAAGAATTTTGAATATAAGAATCTTTAATCACTCATATTCGTTAGGGTTAATATTTAAGAAAGTCTCTCAAGGTTCGACTCATAAGATGAAAAATGAGAACGACGAGTGGGCGGGCAGAAGGAAGGAAACCCGTATACCTAAAACTCGATTCCGAAGGTACAAAATCTCTTTGTCATTATCAGGGTTCTCGATCTCCGCTACTTCCTCCAATGCAAAATTTCCTGGCTCGCCAATTTGCTGCATCATGAGGGCGCTTTGTCTCTTCAGCCGACGGTTCTCTTTATTGTACTGTGAAATGGATTATGTTTAAAAATGATTCAATCATTCAAGTGGCTAATCTTACTTGATCGACCCTGTTCAAAGCTTCGGCTTTTGCATTGTTCTCTGATTCGTACTTCTTCTTGAGTTTGTAATACTCAGCGTATGCCGCTTCAGAGGCTATATAAAATAATAATGATAAAATTATTAAACACCGTTCCTATATTTTAAAATTAAATAAATTAATGATCAAATCTTTCAGAAATATTCAGATGATTTTAAAAGCGATTTTTATCAATGATATTTGTAATGGAATTTTGTCTTTAAAAATTAATCAGGGTGATCCTGAATTAACTCGAATTAAAATATTTAGATAACTATTCAAACCTTTTCTGAGCGAGTCCAATTGATTTGTAGCTCCTTCAAACCTCGCCGCAAGCCGTTCATGATCATTGTAAAGATCTTGAAATCTTCGACGAAGCTCTTCATAATCTCGAGTCGCTGTTGTGAAAAAGAAAAGAGATGTTAGATATATAAAAATAACTCGAAGCGTTACCACTTCCTCGTCGGATTACTTATCAAGTGGAACCGACGAGAGTCTTTGATTAATAATTTACTCGCCCATTTCTAAAGTAGGAAAGTGCAATGAGGAGAGTGAAACAAAGAGAGAAAAAATGATTGATCACGGTCCGTTATGCACTTGCGGTCCATTTGGGATGCTCAACATCTTCTGACCAAAACTCTCTTAACGACCCTAACACATATTCCCCGTGTGTATTGATGTGGAGTTACGCCGTGGAGAAACGAGCGTGTCTGTGAACATTTGAACATAGAGAAATACTTAACCACACTACTGCACTGCTCGAACGAGAAACGGTTTTCACAGCGTGGAATAATAAGGGTTAGTAATTTCTTAATATATTATGAATACAAACTTTGCATATAATGCATCTGAATAATTCTCATGTTTGTTTGTTTATTGGGGTTCTCTGCCCTAGGTTCTTGCTCTTAATCGGGGCTAATAAGGAAATCTCAATCAAAGTCAAACGAATGCAGGAATGAATGCAATGCATGATTATGAAAAGGCACTATATTTTTAATGCTATGTATATAGCTATATTCTTATTACCTACGTAACATTTTCACGAATATACCACTATTCACTATACTATACCTTTTATTGAGAGATTTAATAATATTTATAAATATTTTCTTCTAGTGCAATTATTCCTATCCTTATAAGGAAGGATTATTAAATACATTCTTTATAGTCCTTTGCTTCCTTTTATATAATGGGCATTTGTTTGTAAATGTACATAAGACAAGGCTACAATATTCACGTTATGTTCTAAATAGTATAAGTATAGAGGAGAATAGAACTCGCATTTCTAATGGAATGTTCCTGAGTTATTCCGTAAAGAGTAAGCCCAAGGTAATTAGCGCACTTTTCTCTAGGGAATGAGCTAACATTAAGCAAAGACTCCTCACTCCTTAATTTTCAATGTTTTTAATTCCAATAGTTCACAACTTCATTTTTTATTACATGGATGTAGAGATGAGCCTAATATTTAACTGTTTAAAATCTTTTGGTTTTTTGGGGTTCTATGACGGGGGATGTGGGGAACCATATGGAATTGAGATTGACAAAACTCACCTTTGGTGGCCAAGTTGACAAGTTGAAGGCGCTTCTTTTCGCTTTCCTCGTATTTCTCATTCCAGTCGATGGCCCCGTACATTTTCCCAGAAGGCGCACTACATCCCACGTTTGTCCTAGATCCTCCAAAGCCATGGGACAAGGAGTAGTTGATGTGAGGATTCTGGTTAGTGCGCCCATTGTTCCCCGCCGCGTGTCTTGTCATTCTAAAGGGAACCGTCGAGGTGGGACTCGGGATGCTTGTCAGTTTTGGAATCGAACTCGACATGGTTTTCGTGGGCGTTCGGGGTTTCGCTCTCGGCACACTTGTGGTGGCGACTCCTCTCGTGCTTTGATTGTCTCCGTTCATTTCGCTTACGGTTCTTGGACTTGAGAAACTTGAGATTGCTGGGGAGCTGAGATTGATCGTCAAACTAGCTTTTTTGGCCAAAATCGGAGGTTTGACGGCCACTGGAGGACTTTGAGGAATTTGTTGTGCAGGAGTAGGCGGAGGAGGAGGAACTTCGTTCCAACTCCTTCTGTTGTTTTGAGAAGGAAAACTCTTCAACTCTTCCTCATTATTTTGAGTTTGTATTATAGGGTGAGGATGCTGGAGACTCGTCGGGGGCGAATGGATTTCCTCACGTTTTTCTTCGTGACTCATGCCGTCGTTCCTTCCCTTGTAGTTTGTATTATTATTAGTGTTTGAGAGGCTCGTATTTATTATTCTAATTGACTCTGGATTTTCCTTCTTTGAGCCAAAAACGAGGCCTGGAGATGTAAATGTACTCTCGAACGACGATTGGTTTTGGAACTGGAGAATGCGGTTCTTGACGCTAGACATTTTCAGTTTTTAATCCTTTTCAAGTGTGAGATAAAGGAAGTGGGAGATAATAGTCGATAAGGATTCGGAGTAGAAGGTACAATCACACTGATTAGACTTCTATGTATTTGCTGTTACAGCTAGTTGACGCTTAGCTCACTAAATAAACACATTAAATATTAAAATGATAAAATGAATAATTTCAATAGAATAGAATTAATAATGATATTTCAAAATATTACATGTAAACAATTAATTGTGCCAATGTCAATAAATTGATAAAATAAATTGTATTTTACATTTCGGATATACCTAGCTCTAGTATTTATGATCAAAGTCATTTGAGCAAATAAAGGAAGAAAGGAAGAAATCAAGAGCTTTTATTGTTAATTTAAATATTATTTTTTATTAATTAATTTCAAATAGTTTTTTAATAATAATTATTAATTGTTTTCCTTGCATCATAATGTAATAAGTAATAATGCTTATGTTAAATATGCGGTTTAGATATTTTTTATCAATTGATTAATATTATCTTAAATACCAAGTCCGTATTTAAATGCGTCTGTGATTGTACTTTGACGAACTACTGGTTAATTTTTTAATAAAAATCAAGCATGTAAAATGACAAAGAAAAAGACGAATGAAATGACATTATGCTAATGTTATGAAGGAGTTTCAAGAACTGCGAAAATGAGCGAGAATGAGCAACGTGCATGAGTCGTAAGTCGTATTTCTTGTTCTGACTCTTCTGACGGACTGACGCAGAGGATGTTATCGTCAAGTTATCACTACCCTTTAATACACAATGGTCGTTTAATCAGCCTTTTCTCCTACTCAGCTTTTGATTCATTTGATCATATTTGCCATTTATCAGTTAGAAAGTTTGGCCTACTCAGACTAATGGCAATAAGGCCTGTAATCATTGTTATTTCATTACTTTCAATTAAACATTCCTTTCTAGAGAACGGCTTGGGCCTTTCAATCATGATGCATGATGCATAAGAATTTGAAATTAGTAATCAAATCATCTTAGACGGCACACGTAAAATATATTTTTTGCATATAAAATTATAATAAATAATACATTTGAGTAATGAGTAATTGGCTAATTCAAATGCTCATCTGTGATTGAAATGCATGCAAAATAATTAATATTTCAAACTAATTATCAAGAATGTATTTAGTATATATTATTTAGATTATATAATTTATTTATATTCTAAAATATATAATTATAGTCTAAAGACATTCTCAATAATTCAATTTAATACCTCAATACAGGTTCAAAAATATGTATATCTGAGCAATAAAATAATAGTAAAATAAAATGATAAATTAAATTTCGAGAAACATGAATCACTTTTTAAATATAAATAAGTCTGGTATGTTATTGATATATAAAAATATTAGCAATCAATAAAAGCTAATAGAATAATCATTATGTTGTTAGTTGATGGTTAAACTATAACCATAAATATAATACTACTACGCTGAACTTTTCTTTCTTATGCTGCTAAATACATTTTTAAATTAGCTTAAAAGTTTTAAATAAAATGAAAATTAAGACTTACAATTTGTTCTTCTAATGATTTGCGCGTTGTTTCCAGCCCAATAGAACGCCCTAGTCTGCATGAAAACGAGGACTGACAAAGTAGAATGTAATCGGCTTGTCTTGCGACTCGCTCCGTAATTCTTCTATAAAAGGGAATTGTAAGACAGGTATTATAAGATCCTATTATAAAGACACACCTTTGAATTTCAATGCCGGACGGATGCCCAAAATTTGCAATTCAAGGAGAGCCTTTCCTGTCGACGAGTCTTACGATCAGCGTGATGAAGTTCCAACCGCCGACTTTGACCTGTCAACTTCTAATGGCGGAGAAGGGAAATCTCGTTTAATCCATTTGTATATTTGACAAATAATTCCTTTGCTCCATGATACTCCTATGTAAAACTACACCTATTATACCTAAGATCTTGAGTATTAGGGAATGTAGCCGGCTCCTCTCTTCTTACAAGTGAATCTGGAAGAAGAATGGGAAAGGATGTAGATATCTCTTAGGTTTTTTCGTGTGAGTCATGGGGTAAAAAGGTAAGGGGACGGTCGGCTCCTTCCCGTAGTGCCTCTGATGACTTTTCAATATTGAACATAGGACTCTGGCTGTGAAGAAGGATAAATAGGCAAAGTTGGGTCGTGGCAGGAGACGTCTGCAGGTACATTCCCCTTTGGCGAATTAATTTTATTTATTATTTCCCTTCCTTCCTCTGCAATGCTTACATATTGGATGGGCTCTCTTCACATTTCCTCCGCACACCATTCCTTCAATTATGAAAAATGTTTGCACTTCTCATTTACTAGTTTTTACCTTCTCTCGTCTGCCCATTCATCAGGATGCGAGATAAGTTATAGTAACATTTTTACATTCTAAAGAGTCCAGAGTTCATACATACATTGAATTGGAGAGTTAAGAGCCGTATGTCTTTCACACCACAGCAACTTTACTTGTACTTATGAAAAGAAATGTTCAATGAGGGGTCGAAGCATGTAATAAAGGATAAACTTAAAAAATTCCCAATTTCCAAATCTTCACTTTCTTATGTTCATTCGAAGTGGGGAAAATCAAATGGTAAAATCAGAAACTAATCATACTTAATGCCTTTTACATTATTATTAATAACAGATAATAAAAGATAATAATAGACAATAATTTTTACATTATTATTAATAACAGATAATAAAAGATAATAATAGACAATAATTTTTACATTATTAATAACAGATTCAAATCATATTATCAAATGGTATGAAAAGGAATTAGGTACTACAAACGTTGGACGAAATCTGCAAGTATCTTGAGTGACATCATCTTTATTGTAAGCTGAGCAGGTGAGTATGCCAATGTTGTGTTTTGTAAGCTATAAACACGATAGTGAAATATTTAAATGGAATAAGACGATGACTCACTCGTATATTCCTCTCATCTATGCAATCATACCAGGTCTTACAATTAAGAATTTAATATATTAAACTAGTATTGTAGTTAATTCAATAATCATCAATATATATCCTATCGATAAATAAGTAAGTATATCTTATTAATCCTTTGATTGGTTTTCAGCGTAGTGGCAATCTCATTACATTAAATTACTCATTATAATAATATTTGACTTGGAATTGGATGTTGAATGAACAAGCACATTTGAATGTTTTTATTTGATTTGTTTAAACACTAACTTTGATATTTATTTAATAATTTGTCAAACTTCATATATGGTATGAGATAATTACAGCATTTTGCGTTAATAAAAAATGTTGTGGAAATAATATATAATCAAAAATTTTTTTTTTATTTCTAATTACGTGTTTTTTATTGTGTGTTGATGCACTTTTTATATAAAAAATAAACCTCATTGAAACAAAAAAGACGAATTATGATTAGAATTTTTATTTCAATACTTTTAATTAATGCGAGATCACAACCACAAGACAAGATGATGTCATTTTCATATACATATTTAAGGAATTAATTATTATTTATACATTACATTTATGAACATACGTTTAAATATAATATATGTAATAAACTACAATTATCCTAATATGCAATATTTATATTTTATATACTGTTTTTAAATAATTTCTATTTACAATGTTCTATATATTCATTTATGCACATGAATTATTTTTTTACGTTCAATTGTAATAGTCGTATATTTCACTTTATTGCAAGTTTAAGCTGAAATAATATTTTCAAATTGATACGATTGAGTGTAGAAAAGTAATTTCTTGAATACACAAACATGATTAATACATTCATTTTTTGTTCTAATAATTTTTAGCTTCGTTGATGCTTAATTTAATATTATTTTGACCTAAATAATATTTATTTATATAGCATTAAGATGAGACATAATTCCACAAATAATTATTAAACACGAGAACAATTATAAAGTAGTAACGTTGTTGAAAAATTAAGTTGCAATAAGAATTCACTTTTTCAGTAGGCAAATTCGAAAACGGTCGATTTATAAAAACTCAAAGTAATCAGTCTTGGCTTAACGTAAGTAATTAAACAATAATTAGTTAGTGCAATTGAATATTATCTATTATAATAACCTATGCAACTAACATAATTTTAAATTTTGTCACCTTTTTCAAAATATGCTTATAATAAGTATGAATATGAGCCCCTCTTTATCATTAAAATTATTTTCCTTGTAATTTTCCTGACCTTTAATTTGGGTTTAAAATTTATTAATCAATTGACTAGTTATATTAGCACATATAACCAAACATAATAATGATAGCTTTGATATACATTAAAACTATTTTAGTATTTAAACATCTGACCAAAAGTTATATCCTCAATTTTTCATTGTATAAAATTTTCAAAAACATAAAATGTTAATAAATTAATAAATAATATATTATGGTTTGAAACCGTCGAGTGTGTTGGAAAAGTTGATTGTATAATGCAACCGTGCTTGGTGTTTAATAAAGAATTTTAAATTAAATCATTCAACTCAATCATTCAATCAACTCATGTTTTTCCGAGTAACTTTCTATTCGAGTCAAATAATGTTTCTAAAACTTACAAAGCTCAAAAGATTGCAACTTTTTAATGTGTAAACTTAACACGTTTATAAGTGTAAATAGTTAGGTTAAATGCTGAATAAATATAAAACCAATGAGTAAAATTGTTATTCTTAGAAAAACTAAAATTATGTGTTAATAAATTTAATATTTGATGCTAAATATTAACGAGATGTCATATAATAAAAAAGAAATTATCTAGGTAAACTGGTCGTTGCAGATTCTCCAGCAGTTTTAATGAATCCTTCGACGTTCGGACATCTCATTCTGATTGAGTCCACAACATCAAGTAAATTTTTGGCGTCCATGGCTAGGACATGAGCAGAAGATAGCATACCCCTGATAAACAATTTATTTTTAATAAACAATAGTTTCATTAATGATTAGATTTCAAATAAGAAGTTTGCGTGCAATAAAAATGTGTAATTTACTTTTTGTATTCCAGATCTAAAGTTGTGGTACTATATTTTTCGGCCAGCTTCATCGCATTGACTAATTCTTTCATGTCCTTACTCAATACTTGATGTGCCATTTCAACCTAAAAAAATTTCCATAATTATGTATAATTTCTCAAATTGACGTGTCAATGATTCTTTTATTATAGCATTTCAATACCTCGTGTTTAGCCGTCGCAGGAAAAATGTCAACTAATTCATCAACGCTACCGAGTAAGTTCCTCAACTCGAGTCCCACACGTCTGACTAGATCTAAATAATCTGCTTTTCCGTGTTCTTGTTGAACGCCTTGTGTCAATTCCATAATGGCTCTCACAACACTCGTCGTACTATCATAAACACGATCATTCGTTCTATCCAAATCAGCCGTAGGAGTTGGTTCCATTTTCTAGATAAATTAAAGAATTTACAAATTTTTGAATAGTGACCAAACTTAAAACTAAAGATTTATGATGAAAAATCACTTATATTTATATTTTTTAAATTAATAATTTTGGAATTAAAGATTATTTGGAAAACTGACTTTTACGACTATGGCTTTATCTTCAGCTCCATTGGTAAGAGATTCTCCCATGAAGCCAGCAGGAGACCCGTTGGTTGGAATATCACCACATTCGCTGTCCGATCGATCTGAAGTGCTCGTTGTAATTGACAGTCTTTTCCTCTATAATAAAACAAAATGTTTTATATCAAATAAAATGCGAATTTGAAAATTAAAATTCAATTGAGAAAACTTGACTTACAAGATTATTTTCTTCTTCTGCAAGCCATCGACTATCTTCTTCTGACTGCTTTTGTTGTTCTCTCAACTTACTCTCAAGTTCATGTTTATACCTGAGTTCCACATCAACTTCGTTGCTCTCATGTCCAATTTTGGGATCCTTTTAAAATCATCATTTACAATCAAAGTCAAAAATTAAAACTCAAATATACCCTTTGAACAAGTAAAATCTAAACAAAAAAACTGACAAAAATGCCATGCAAAAACGTCACCTCATCACCAAAAAATCAAAACCAACAAAGGCACTATAAATAATAGAACCATTTGTTAAAAAATCAGGATCTAAAAAAACGTGCAAAATCTATAAAAAGATCAAAAATATTTTTGTTACAAATGATAATTTTTAGTATGGCAAGTATTATCATGAAATTGAAGCGTAAAATAAGTTGAAATGTTAACCTTCGTGTCCAAAGTTCCATAATTGGAAGTCGGCTTGGATCCACTAGGAGTACTTGAAGAAAAATTGAAAATGTCGGAGCTAGAGCTATTACTTAAAGTTCCAAGACTCGAGAGAGTACTACAATTGTGCTGTAAAGTAAAATGCGGAACGTCGCCATCATTGCTAGAAATGCCTTTGGTGGTTTTGATCTTTCTCTTCGGTGATGTGATAACTGGAGCTGAAAATGCAAAATCTACCGAGAGAGTGTTGAAGGCCGAGGCAGGAGTTGTATAAACGGAAGGATTCACTCCGCGACTCTCGCTTTCTCTCAGTAATTGAGAAATAATCTCTGGGTTTTGAGCTACAATGTACGTTGTTGGGTTCTGATCGCCCAAATTTGGAGGAATGACTGCATTGGTTCTTGGTGGCTTTGGTGGAGCTTGTTCGTCCGAAGCAGAAGATGCTATAGAAAACAATTAAAACTTTTAAATTTCCTCTAGTTTAATATAAAAGTTAAATGAATACTATTAAATGTTATATTTTAAGGAAATAATAAGTGTATTTTATACAGTTCTCTACCCATTCTTTGTCACAATGAACAAATAACAAACTTGTATTATTTATTTAGTAAAATGTAATTTAATTGAGTAAATACCCCATGACATTGTCTGTAATCGACGGTTGTCTCTTCTTGCCATATCCTTCTGCTGCTGACGTTCTTCTTGTAAAATTTCACTGCAAACAAACCCACAAATTATTAAATAAAATATAACTTAAAAACAATAGGAAAGTTGATATAATGTAAACGTGAATCTTACAAAAGAACTTCTTTTAATGTTTGGAAATTGGGTCTTTTGGTTGGCTCATACGCCCAGCATTTTTGAGATAAGAGCGTGTAGAGTCTTGGGGGACAATTAGACGGAAGCGGAAGTCTTTCACCATTCTCAATCTTCCCTATCACATCGTTGTTTTGAACGCCGGCAAACGGCTTCACTCCGAACATCAATATTTCCCAGATGCAAACACCTTAAAGCAACAGATATCCAATTATTGATTCTCAAATAAAGAATAGCTTTCTTTCGGGAGATAATAAACATTCGGGTTAAATATTCATACCGAACATCCAGACATCACTAGCATTGCTGAATCTTCTAAAATTGATGGATTCAGGAGCCATCCATTTGATTGGAAGTTTTCCTCTCGTTGCTTTATAATAACATTGATCTTCTGAAACCCATCTATATTTTTAAAATATTTTCAATTGTAAAAAATGGTAAAATCAAAAGTAGTCACCACCCTGTCGCTGTTAGTGTATTGATATAAAATGGTAATAAACATTTATATTCTCAAAGTTTTTATATTGCAAAAGCATAAAAGATTTCAAAAAGATAAACAGTAATTTTCAAAACAGTTGACACTTTAGGAAGTTTTTATATTACCTGCTCAGTCCGAAATCACTTAATTTTACGCAGTCTTGTGACGAGACTACGACATTCCTCGCAGCAATGTCCCTAAAAACATAAAAAACGACAATCGTAAAATTGCGAACAGAGCCTAATATATTCAATATGTTCTCCTCTCACCTGTGCACAAATTTCTTTGACTCCAAATAAGAGAGGGCTGTGGATAGCTGATAAGCGTAGAGGATGAGGGTGGCCAAATCCAAGATATGCTTGTTTCTCTGCAAGTAAGCTCTCATCTCCCCGTATTCTGCGAGCTCCATTACAATCCAACTCGGTGCTTCTGAGCAAACCCCAATCAATTTCACAATATAAGGATGATCAAACTGTTGCATTATATCTGCAAAGAAAATAAGATTTTTTTTAAAGATTACCAAACTATAGTAAATAAATGTACAATGTCTCTTATATTATTATAAAAATATTGTGTTGATGCTGCTGAAAAGTTCAAGACCTCATTTCAAATTTCATCAGGATCTCTTCAATCTTCAAACTAATTCCTTACAGTAACAAACTATATCTTTATACGCATTGAAGTAGATGAGCTCCTTTAGAAAATTATTAGTAAAGGATATTAGTTATGAAGAGGGTGGACGTAGGGGAAGTCATAAATAGCCCAAGTTAATCAACTTCACTAGCTTGGAAATAATGAGGAAGAGTTAGCCTAGGGTGAAAAAACTCCGTCAAGACGGTAGAAGACCCAGATAGCCCATAATTTTAATCCCAAATTCCCATACATACAGATTGCATATGAGAAAGAGCTCAAAATGGAGTGAGCAAACTGTGAGCTCACCAATTCCGCTTCACCAAAACTTCATGCAAATGAGAAGCTCATCCAAATGACTCATCGCTGTAAAGTGCAACAAGGAGAGTAAAAGAGAACACCTTGAAGACCAAAATGCGTATTATTTGGATCCACTCATTCAAGTCCGAGTTTCATCAGATAAAATTTATTTAATTCAAATAAAGTTGTTGGGGCGGACAAAGGCGCATTAAAAGATCTTCTATGCTTTCACATCACATCACTGACAGAGAGGAGAGACTTTGCAAGAAGGCGATTCAAAAGTCCGAGCGAGTCAAATCATGAATATGTAATGAGGATCTTGGACAATAATGTTATCGCGACCCTTTGACCAATCTATTGCCCTCAGGAGGATGATCAATTACTTTTACAATGATCTTTTAATCATTACTAGCAGATATCGCCAAACTGTGAGAAGATGAGAAAGGGAAATCTTACAAGCTTCTTCCATGAATTTGTCCGTCGTCGAAGAGTCCGCGTCCAACTTGTAAGTTTTGACAGCGACGGGGAGGCCTTCATTATCTTTTGTGTGATAGACGCCTTGATGAACATCTCCAAACTGTCCTTGCCCAATTATCTCTCCGAGTTCAACACTTGAGCGGACGAGCTCGTAGTCGTGAGCTGAATATTAAATCATTAATCAATCAGTAAAAATTACTTAAAATTCCCATTGTGTTGATTATTAATACTTCAAAATTCTCATTTCCCAAGCGGATCGTTCTTCTTAAATAATAAGATTGTCGTGACTTACAGGCAGGGATTGAATAGTCGCCGTCTTCATCCACTATTTCTGCGTAGTCGTCCATGAGAGGAAGTCTGTTGAATTCGACAGGGCTATTGGAGCCGCTGGGGTTTCTGCTCCGACTGAGACTCCGATACCGAGGCGGATGAGCATCTAACGAAATTGAACAAGGGACCATTTAATAAAAACCACTGACACTAAATTAGAAAACTAGCATAAGTGTCACTTTATTCATCAATAGTAATAGATTTCTATTCATCTTTATTGCTAATAAAATTCAAGCACACTTTATTATATTTATTTGCCAAGATATAAAATGGGTATTTGAATACCTCGTTTATTTATTGAAGCATAATTATTATTAATGATAGATTAAGTTATTTTATTACATGCATTAAAACTTATAGAGTAAAGATGTATTGCAAATGTCAAACCTTTTAGACAAGGACAATTCCTTAAAGTAGCAGCTTGAAACCAAAACCAAAACCAACATTTAACAATTTTATTTCTAAACCCTCAAGCAAAGAGAGAAACATTTATCGAAACTGATGATATTGCGATTTCCTCAACTTGAGCATTTTATTTCGTTTGGTAAATTGGTGATTTTTCTATAAATTTTCAATTTAAGCAATACAACTATCATATTGCTCAATAAGGTTTTTGAATTATGGGTTTACCAAATCACTGGTTTACGTAGGGCGTCATCATAAGATCATAATCATCATAACCCACTAGACATTACGAGAGGAAAAAATGTAAAGACCGGAATTCTGGTCAAGTTACATTAAAAAACAGAGGCTGAGGGTCAAACAAAATAAATGATTCATCCCTATTTGGAAATATGCATATTGCACACATTACAGACACAACTCCTTTAGCTTCTTGAGCTTTAGTATAAAAATCAAGATATACTTTTTTGAAAGTTAAATGTTAGGTGTAATGCTCAAATAAAGTTAATTAATTCGTTTTCTAAGCATTAATTTTTTATTTTCAACAAAGAAATTGATTTCTAAATTTTATATTTAAGCACTTTATACTTCTTCGTAGAAAATTTCCCATTCCCAAACATTAATGAGACAAAAAGATCCCGGAAGTTAGTATAAATTGAAAGAGTAAAGAGGCACGAGGCGTTTTAAAAATTTAATAGGACACATGATTCATTAATGAGTTGGTTGTAAGAGTTGTCTCTAATACTAGATTAATTCCAGAATGAGAGACAAGCATTAGGATTACAACTATTAGAAGCAGCGGATGCAAATGAGTTCGGAGGGAAGTGACATTCTTCATTCTTCTCGGTTCCATCCAGAGCTCCGGGTTGTCGACCAGAGACAAATGTCCTATTTCCCTTCCAAGCTCATTCATCAACTTCCCATTAATATCTCGTAAAGGAGATGAACATGGTTATATCCCAGGAATCTTATCCAACTATGCATCTAATCATTCTAATTTTGTTTGTGTCTTGAACACGTGTTCTGTAGGACATGACACACAGCCTTGACAAAGGAGAATGATTCCTCTCGTACTAAGGTAAGTATTTAAGAAAATGAGGAGTTTGGAAACTCCTAACATTTTTCCTTGCTTCATCTATGAAAAATAGGTTGAAAATGGGCCTTTAACTTTCACGACTCTTTCCTGCTCCTTGACACACCATGAGAGCCAAATGATATAGATGAGCATCGGTGAAGTCCTGATGGAGCGAGGATTTGGGAGGGTCGACCGAAATCTCACACAAAACCAGAACACAGTGACTCCGTGAAAAACCATAGAGAGTAATACACACGAGAGAATATCTCTTTTCTCTCCACAACGTAAAGAGAAGGAGTATCGAGGGAAATGTGCAAGAGAGTCAAAAATTGCGGAAGGGAGATGCTGGCTGGTGTTAATGCACACGTTACAACAACCCACCCAGAAGAGGCTTAAGCTTGAGGATTTAGAAGAATGCGGGTCTTTTTCTCATTCTTACGCATTACGCAATTCGAGGGTCCATTATCTCCCTCGCGTCTCCTCAGAATTTAATATGAAGGGTGGACGAAGAGGGAGGAAATGTATATTGTATGTAGTGAATAAAAGTGTACTGCCGTGGCCAATTTACCTTTCCTGGTCCAGAGGGAACTGTGGGAAGGAGAGAGAAGGCGGCAGTAGCCATCGACCAAATCGGCCATCGACTCCGCCTCGGTCAGTGAAGGGCAAGAGATGGTGAGACACTCGGAGGCTCCAGATATTCTTAATTGGACAACGGCCTTCCGATGAGACTCGCAGTCTGAGACTAGCGTCTGGATGCCCTTCACGTCTTTAAAGTCAGCAGCTTTCGTTGCCTGATAAAATAAATAAATATTATTTCAAATAATTTTTGTAGATCATTGTTTTCATATTTTATGATAAATAAACCTAAGTGAGCTTTATAATATAATGAGAAAAGATGAAGGAATAGTGAGGAGAGTCAAAGAGGAATCTTTTTTAAAACTGAGTGAGACGGTATAATCAAATAAATCATTTGCCAATCATCGCTGAGTGGGTATTAGACCATGAAGCCTATTTTAGACTCTTTTGGCTCCCATTACTCCTAATACCTAATAAAATTCCTCTTTCAATCTAGACCTGTTGAATTGAATCACTTCCTCTTTTATTTAAACACTCTTGATAACACACTCTTTAATTCCATTTAGAAGACTCATTCATTCACTTTCCTCTTATGTGTAGAAGGAACCGAGGAGTTTAGGACGAGACTCGTGGATGAATATCAAAGTCCGTCTTTTAAGTAGCACGTAATAAATGCTGAAGCATTTCAAGGATTCTCTAATTCCTCTTCTGGCTCAAGTGTTCACTTGCATGTTAATGTATTTACACTCACAAATGCAATTCACATTAAAACGAATTCATTCATAACAATAAATACACCTCAAATAACTTAATTTAATACATCATTAGGTATTTACTATTTGATCGATACGCCTTTTATGCCCAAGTTGCTAAATGTGTGTAGTAAATTTGTAAGTTTCAAATTAACTTTAGCTTATTTTTTAGCGAAAAAATAAAAGGGTAATCTTAAACCATTGAATGAAAGATAAACTTTCTCCTCGCACACACACACGAAACCAGCCCCAGAGAACCCTTAGAAAATGTGATTAGGATAAAATTTACGATCATAACATGCTATATCCCCATCAAAAACATTAAATCGATACTCCATGATGATGTTTGAAAAAAATTGACTGGGAGTTGAGTATATGGAAGACTACGAGGTTTGGAACCACGCCCTGGTTCCTTGATTGCATTGATTCCTCCTCGAACATTATGGAGCATCCTCATCACACTCACAAAAAATGTAATGAGTATTGAACTCTGAGGATCCGAACAAGAGCTATATTTAAAGAGATTATAAAAGATGCATGACTATAAGAGGAATGTCCAAGGGTGAGGAATCAGCGTCGTAAATCATATTTTTAACACCTCAGAGGCATCATCAACCTTTTCCCCGTCCAGTAATACAATAAGATATCCCAAATCAAATGTTTGAAACTGAGAGGAGTTGATGAAGAGCCTCCACTTCCTGAGACGATCTCAATCGTCGTAATGTGGGAGATAATTGGCTCAGAGCTGGGAGCAGAAAGGTTTAAAGAAAGAGACCGGCTTCTCGTAAGAAATTAAACGTTTGATTTCCTATTCTGATTAGTTTCTTCTGCTCGGACAATAACTGACAACTCGTCTTGAACAGCGCCAGTGCTATGATGTATGGAAGAAGGCATAAGGGCAGATGATGAAGATGATGACCACCCCTTAAGGCAAAAATGATTATCTCGCTATTCTCTTACAATCTTCCAAATGATCAAACGATAGGTGAAGGTAATCATGGGATAAAAACCCTCCACGCTAGATTTTACAAAGAGACCGAGGCGGATTAAATTATTCAATTTAATGGAAGAAATCTCCATTAGCCATTCTTGAACAAACGAGGAAAAGGTTCAAAGGGGGCGGAGAAAGAAATTCAAATTAAGGGACTCAGGTTTACAACATGTCAATAAAATTTAAATGTTTTTACACATGAATGAACAGCTCAAGACAAGAGAAAGAAAAAATTAAAATATTTTCCCAACAACAACCACCACCGCTGACTTGCCGTAATTTTGATGTGATAGGGGAGTAAATTATATTATATGAGTGTAAAAAGGGGTTTGTTCTTCGTTTCCACCCTCTGGCATTGGCCCTTCTTTCAACCCTCCACTCAATTCCAAGTTATCTCTTAAATGCCTTAACGATCTTCGTGACTTGATAGCAGAAGAGATGGCAAGTTCACTCAAACTTCAACAGCTCAAACTCCCAAAGATCAAAATCCCAAAAGCTGGAGTTAAGGTGAGTTTGAGGTAGAAACTTCTTCATTGGCTCTCATAATAATAACACAAGTCCCTGTCGCGGTTTGGGTTTAAGGAATTTCTCCGCATTCCTCATTAACCTCTTTAGTTTACTCTTAATTTGAACAGTCCTCTAAGTCTTCATTTTATATCCAGTATATATAAAATAATAGAATTTAAAAGAAATAATGGCACTCACTCAAGTTTATAAGTACGTAAAAAGTAATTTCAGTGAAGGAAACCTGAAAGCAATTGAAATCACTGAGGCAGGAAATGGGTGAAATGGGACTCGAAACTCTCATTCCCCATACAAGGATTAAAACTTTGTTCCAATGTGGTTTTTGTTAATTCTAATGAAAGTCAAAGTAGTGTCAGATGGGTTCGCAGGGAGCCCAAGAGAGTCAAGTTGTGCTGTGAGAGAACTAAGGCCTTATTCGCTCCTCTTCCTGCCTTTTAAAAAAGATGAGAAGGTTATATCAAATTGTGAAGCGGAGAATCCCGCAGGTTCTCTTCTATTTTCGTCCTTGGGTTCGGGGGTAAGCTGGAAGATCTGGTGATGAGGAACAAACGAGGAGACTCCCCTCATAATATCCCAAATCCACTGATCTACATACCCATTTAAACCCGGATTTTTTCCCTCTCACGAAGGAGAGATTCGAACGAATCCTCATTTCCTCTCTCGGATTATCCTTCTTCTCTATTTACATTAAATTAAACGTTCCCTCTTCACACTTTCTTACTCCCCAAAACAGAAATGAGATTTTTGCCCGAATTTCTAAGAGGTTTATTACCATTCTGAAAGCCATTAGGAAATTCCAAAGGCTCAAATGTCCAAATCTCATCTTTAAACCATGCAATTCTCTTCTCGCGACTAGAAAACAATGGATTTTTTCTCCCCTCTCTCGCCTGCATGCTACTCGATTCAGCCACACAGAGTAAGTAGGCATATAATCTCACGATGAGATATTGTCGTCGTTAAAATCAATATCAGTCTTCCAAGAATCCTCATCTTATTCTCTCCAAGTGAAACTCTACACTCTCGCCTTCACCTCTTTTGGTGCATTGAGAGCTTAGAAGCTTGAGACAATGCATCTTCGGTAAGAGCAAAAGTTTCAACTTTCTCGTACAATTGAAGGGCAGAAGTTTTTATGGTAAAAGTTTCGTTTTTATTAAGGAAATTAAATCAACTGGGAGTCTCAGCGGTTCTCACACATTCACTTGGTTAAATTAAAGACTTGAATTCGTCTCTCATTAAATTCAAATTTACCAAGAATGACACAAGTTTCTTATTTGAGAACAAAGTGCATTCAGGTTAATAAATTACAAAACTTGCACCGTTTGGAATTCTAATTCAAAAATATGATCTATGTAAGAAACCCAATGTGTAAACTATAAAGAGGAATTTTCCTATGTATATGACAAAAAGAGGAACTCACAAGCGAAAGAATTTTAGGTTCGCTATAAACAATGAAATAAGGAGACAGATGGAAAATTTTTAGGTAATTATGCTGGAACTCGTAAATAGTCAATACTTTGGTATTCAAAGACACTCCATGTGGGAACATGTGGGGAAGGGGGAATCAAAGGAACTTGAAAGAAGTTCTTAAAAGGAAGACTTTTGACTCTGAACAAGTAAAGTGGAGTGAAGGGAAAAAATGTCGGGCGGAAGAGAAAGTGAGAGACGGGGGTTATTTTAAGAGATAATTTCAACTTCATTTCATACCTATCCAAAGGATATTTAAACTCGAGGCTTTCTTCAGCATCAACGAACCCGAGAAACTCAAAACCCTTTTTTATCCACCCAACAAAAATGTTGCGGATTCTTCGCGACTCATTCATTCAAATGTATTCAAAATAATTCAAACAGTTCAAACACCGCGACATTGACAATATTCATGTCTTCCTTGCTCTAATCGCGGATTTAACTTTTCCAATGTTCGTAAACTAATTTTAAAATTAGATTTCAAGAAGACTCACCTCAATTGCTCTTTCAGTCAAGTATGATATTCCATCTTCAGGTCCAACGAGTAGGTCTATAGGGACAGACCAGCCCGACTAAAATTTAAAAAAATAAATTTTATATTAACTTATTTCATCTAATTCACAGTTAGAAATCATATACTTATATAATTAATAAATATTACACTAAAGTAAACTACAACTTAAAAAATATAATTATTTGAAATATTTAAAGCTTTGAGGAGATATAATTGTGTAGGGATCCTATCATCCATACATCTTGGCATGTACAATGAACAATTATTAACATTTTATGAAATAAAATGACCAAAAAGGCTTAACAAGCGTATCATAAATCCACCCAGTTGCAATCTACCTGGTACGACAATGCACCTACATAAATAATTACATGGTCTACACAAAATCCAAGAATGGAGTAAAAAAGAGTCTTGTTTGCTTTGAACTGGGAGTGAAAAAACAAGTTTCGGACTCGCAATCCTTCCTCGGTTGAAATTTCAACTCACTTAATTATTTTGGGTCATTAAGGTTTCTTGAATTACAAAACAGTATTTTATTTTGTCCTAGCCGTTCGCCGTCTTGCAGCAAACACAATCATTTAAGATACCAAAAAGAATGTGTATGGGACTCTCAGAAGTAGAAGTTTAAACAGCCAGAACCCTCTAAATAATCTCCAAAGTCTACACGAAGAGCCAAAAAGGGCTAACTTTATTCATGATCATTTGATCATATTACATATTATGCTGGGAAAGAGAGGTCAAATGTGTTCAAGTGATTTATCACATTTTGGGCAATTTAATTAAATTCAAATCCCATATCTGGCAAAGGTGAAAAATCCCATCTCCTTCCTCGAGTTAATTGAGTTATTAATTATTTTAATTGATGAGTCATAGTTCAAGCAATAAATTAAATTAATTACTCAATACAACAACAACAACAACAAGGTCTTCCTTTTTCCCAGGCCCAATAAAACTGGATGAAGAAAAGAAAACGAAGAAGAAATAAGAGGTGGGTTAAATGTGGGTTGGTTGCGGACCTTTTTTGTTTCATTCTCCATCTAATTTATTATTCTACATCATACAAATGATACCATCTTTAATATGATTATATGATTAGATTTCCAGAGACGAACACTACACAAACAAGACGTCTTCTTAACTATATATTAATGAGCCTGTAAAGGTGTAAAGCCCCGTGTGAATTTTCTTTATAGACGGTCCACCACTTTACAAGTCAGACTTGATTGGCCAGAATGGTTCATTTATCCCATATTGAATTCCAAAATTATAAGACCACCAACTGTGGGCCCCATTATATAAAAATCCTTCATAAATTCAAAATCCCAATGAATGAACATGGAAAGGGTGTGGGAGCGAAATTTCATGAACGCGGACCTCCGTCGCCCTCATGATGCAAATGGGGTTCCAACATGAAAATTCTCAGCTCACTCCCAGATTATAACAAACAAAGTTTTGGAGTGTAATGAAAAACTATGTCTTTTTCTTGGGTCAAGTCAAGAGGAGAGTCTCAAGGAGAAGAATGACACGAGAAGTTGGGGCAAGTTTATTCCTATTCGTTTATTCTCAATGCACGGTGGATTCGGTCGGGATGTGGTGGTGAGGGTTGGCTCTTCTACGGAAACCGGATAACGCATGTTGCCGAAACAAAAACGCTATGTTGAAGGATCCAAAACATAAATCTCTTCTCCTCCTGAGCATCAAAACCTCTTGTAAATATATAGTAAATAATACAAAGTTCCCTGTTTCGACACTTGACATTCATTTTCAACTCTTACACTTTCTTATGAACCTAAGAAGACTCTTTCACTTTTTCAATGTAAACCCCCAATTTCAATCATGCAAAAAAGAGATAAAAAAGATATTTAGGATCTCATTATGATGATTTCTTTTCTTTTTGTAAATTATTAAACTCAAGCCCAACGTTATTTTCAGTTAAATCCTAGCTTATAGATATGAGAAATATTTCTTTTTGCTTCTCAATTTCAAGATGAATTTTATCATAATTTTTATTCATATCCTCTAGAAAAAATATTAAGGAGATGTATAATGTGGGAATACCATAATATCCATAATCCACAATTTTATATAAGTCGTAAGATGAATGAACGTAGTAAGAATAATGTAATAAGTATATTCGAAATTCCAAACTATTAATGCTGCTTCACAAAACTCAGCAGAGCAATAAAAATGGTTATAGTTTAAAGTGCCTTAGGCTCCCACATAAAGAAACCTTAAGTTGTCTCATAGATTCAGAACAAAAACTTTTATTTTTATTTCAAGAATTCCTGAATTATAAATTGGAATCCCAATGTTGATTTTACGATTACTTTTTAGGTAATACCCCAAGACTGCAGTAAGATAAAAAGTGAGATTATATTAAACATTACAAGGGGAATAATAAGACGCAATTGAGTTTATGATCCGCATAGCGTATTCTCCAGATGATCTAATGGCAAATGCTAAGTAAGCATAGTTGAATCACAGAGACAGCTGGTCTGCCATGAAAAAATGGATTTACTTACAAGGAACCAAAACTGACTTGGCCGTGTATAAAATAAAGATATGGATTTGCCTTTATCTTTTATCGGTTCTGACCAGATTCGAGTTTTCCAAACCCAATGAGTCTTCAAACAAAGTCATGTAGAATTTATCCTCCCTCATTGTTCATATTTTATGATTATGATAAGAACTCTCATTTTTCAAAACACCTTTAAGCACGGAATTTCAAACTTAAAGAAATCCAATTTTATCTCTCTTAATTCCAGAAACCCACACCAATCAGTAAGATTTTTCTTTTTATCAAAATGTTTTATGATTCAAATACTAAAAACTCATAAGAAAAATGCTATATGAAAATGAGTTTATGGTGATATGATAGCGAGCCTCGTTTTAGAAATTCTAAATGCTGAAAAATGACGTCGTTTATAAAAGTTTTGATAATTAAAGGGCAAATGATCCCATCCCGGTTCGTGATTTCCGTCGAAAGAAAGGCGTTAAAAGAGGCGAAAATGGCCGGAGCAATAATATTAAAAAAAGAGTTGGATCCAATGAGGTGATGAGAGTGTTAAAGGGAAGAAGCGAAAACCAAGACTCACCCCAAGAGCGCAAAGGAGGAACTTTTCTTGATCGTAGCGAAAGACGTTTTTAACCACTTCGAGGAATTGCAGCATACACTCGTTATCACTTAAATTGCCACATTTTTTGAAGTTTTGCTGGATCAACTTTCTCAGAGCCTTCTGCTTCATGGAGCCCAGAATGGATTTGGGAAGGAACTTATGAAGGCCGATATCCTTCTCAATGTATTCCAAATTACTCTTTTTGTCCAGAGCGATGTGCTGCATGTCTTTAAAGTAATGTCGCATGGCCAGACAACAAAGTTGTAAAGCCACATCCTGATTCAGCACCTTGTGTTCCCGGCTCAAATAGTCATCTTTCACCTAGTACAATTTCACAATATCAAAACAAACTCAATTTTATGGTTTTCTTCTCAAAATACCTTTGTGAAACTTCCAAAAGATACAAGTTTTGAAAGCACTATTTTATATTCAACCAATACAATTTGGTGTATTTTACAACTTGACTTTACGTACATGAAGTCTTGAATTTTTCAAATGCAATTAAACGCGGTTTAGCTTAGAAAATGAACGGAAATGAGAGCGGATGAGCTCTAGACTTTTGTTTATTTGTCAAGGGGGAGACATGAAGAGATGGGAAATATTAGAAAATGCTTGGACCCACCTGATCATAAAGATAGTAGAATGTAACGATGTCCTTCTCCAGTAAATCCTTCATGTCCGAAATCAAGTAACGAATACGGAGTTCATAGCGCCATTCTTCACTCGGGTGGTTCTTCTCATATTTCTCCCGGACCTACCACAATCACAATAAGGGGTCATTAAGTGCCTGCTGGTTTCATTTCACCCTCCATGTTTATTTTTCTCCCTTTTTTCATTTTTTATAAGAACCGATTTAATCTTCTCATTGAAACCATATGAAGTGATTATTATGTCTTTTGTACAAGATTAGTATTAAAAAGAGACACAGTTACGCGTGTGGAATATTATTACAGATTAGTTCTGGTATATCGAACATTCCCAATTTTCCCAAGCGAGAATGAGGGGATTTTGGAAGGATGAAATATGTAAAAGTTCTTTATAATAGTAGTCATAAGTATAAATGATTATCCCTCACTTCCTCTTTCCCCTTTATACTCTCCCTCATTGAAGGGATCTCCATGTCTCTTTTTCTCATCCCTCAATGCCTCCAATATTATTTACATTGTATTGACAAGCTGGTGAGCCGCTCGCTCCAATCCAGCCCCTTCAAAAAAAGACCCTTTGAAGAAGTATCCATTGAGAGCCTTTTGAATTTAAACCTCTTGAGACTTATTTATTCATACGCTCTTTATCCTACATTCCATGTAGAATAATACAAATCCAGGCCGAACTGGGCTTAGCGTAGGGCAATAATAGTAAGTGCACTCATATTGCATTTAATAATACTCGGAGTAGTACTAGATAAATAGTCTCATATACTCAAAGGATATATTGATACATTACCTCAATGAGATCTATCAAATTTCCTCAAAAAAGCAGACAAAGGAAAGAGCCACTTACTTGATAGATGGTCATATCAGGATGAAGCCAATAAAGTTCTTTAGTGGTCGGATGGTTGAGTCGTAGAGTGAATAGATGTTGATAGCACCGGGAAGTGGAAGGAGCGAGCCGTGTTGTTAAAAGCTGGATGATGCCCTATAATATATTTTAAATTATTATAACTATAATTAAATGCAGCAATATTAAATAGTTCTCGAAGTCCTACGAGAATTTTTCATTAACAGTAACTTTTAATTAAATACTTAGTATACTTAAATCTTATTAAGAGTTAACACAGTAGGAATAATTTCTTTTTCATCAACCGAAATTTTTGTCAAATGGTCACAAAAATAATAAAATGATAAGTAAACTAGGTATTAATACGATTGAAAAATACGTCACAGTGTGTTTTTCTTCCAATCACGGAAATTAAACTATCGGATATCAAACGGTTCACGGGAAAAGGCAATTAAGTAAGAGGAATGGAGATAAGCTTATCAAAATTGTTTTCACTGGAGTTCAATCTTCCCTTTGAATCTAGACGACTTGAATTTAAAATGGGCTCTGACCTCGAGAGGAAAATACCGATCAAAAAGGTAGGGAACATTTGTTTAAAAGTGAAGAGTGACGTGGCTTTATTTTGACTACCTTAATGTCGGTCGTGTCACTGCATTTAACGACGTTGAATCCCCCGTCGACCAAATGGATCTTTAATGTTGTTTTATTATCGAGCCCATTGGCATCCAGTAAGTCGATGCTATTGTTTGCTGGAAACTCGCTCGCTGGTCGTGGAATCGAAGGGAAGGTGTACAGCTGGGGATTTTCTTTATTCGCATTTCGAATGAAGAGTTTACCTTCGGAGCCCTTCCGAGCTGGGCTCCCAGTCCGATTATTCATCCCTGATGATTTCGGAGGAAGAACATCATCCCTGCAATAAAAGAAAATTACCTTTTAGTTTTACAATTTAACAATTCTGCAAAAGATTGGACATTTTTCATTATAAACCTTTCACTTAAATTATTTCCTGAACATGCATACTTTATTTTGAATGGCTGAGCTTTTATAATGATAATGGCTTTAAAGATTCCAGGATGTCATCACGCTTGTGTGTAACACTGACTTACAGACTCTTTGCCCTATTTCGGTTAAGCTTAAAATATTAATTGGAAAAGTATTTATAAGGGCGTGGAGAATTTTAACGAGTTGTTTATTGGCCTCATGGCCAAGCAAACCAAGAAGCTCCACTAGGAACATTTCCCTTAAAACCGACTTAAAAAAATGTTACTGGCCCAATTGTAATTCAGCGTGAGCTCATTTGCATTCACTTTCAAGTAGAAGAGTTTGAAAACTATAAGTTAGAAGAACACGCTGGGAAAGATCATCTTGAGACAAGTTGAGCTTTTATGACCGCATGTGAACTCCCGTGCCCACCTGCCTCTACATATGTACATATTTGAGTCCATTATTACTTGAGCCTATCTGGTCTTTGTTCCAAGAGGATGTGTAACAGTAAAGAATTTTATTTTACACTGGTGGTGTCTCTGCGACTCCTCCATTCATCCTTTTCGTTCCCTTCAACTTCCCATTAAATCAACACTTGAAACTCCTTCTGTCCCCAATATAACCATAAGCCAAACTTTCCCATACGACAAAAGAAGTCATTTCTCTCTTCTATGAATAAACTTCCTCTTTGAATAAAGTCCATAGGATGAGCCTCTTTGATTCAAATCTTTGACATTCCAACATTCATCTCCTCATTCAACCTCATCTCTCAAATTTTGACATTTGGAATGTTTGAGTAAATAAAACAGTACAATAAATAATTCAACATTATGAAAGCTCGCAATGATTCTTCAAACTTTATTGTTATACAAATATCATGCTTGACTCTTTACATTATTATTACGAGACAAGTTAAGGGTATTTCTTTTAATAAAAAATATAAATGCATAACATTCATGAATTTAAAACTGACTGACGATGGGAATTTGAATTGTTGATATTCTATCTGTATTGCGAGTGCGAGTGGTTCATTGGATAATTTAAATGTAAATATTTTTTTTATACGCACTTTTAAGAGCAGACAGACAGCTTGACTAAAGAGTAAAATTAATTTTCTCAAGCACAAACTCCAGAATTACATAAGTATAATGTGTATTATTCTTTTTAAACGGACTAATGTCTTGAGAAGTTAATGAAAAGTGTAAACATTTGATCACTGATCCATTTAACAAGTCTATCATTATTTAGCAGTTGAGTTTATCAACTTAAGACGTCATTAATTGACGTGGCTTTAATGTGAGCAATATAAAAACTGTGGAATTAAGCCAAGATCTTTTATGTTGGTTTGTTACTTGAGAAGGGATATAGAGAAGACAACTGACAACTGACAAATGCTGAACTATAGATAGGTGTTGAATACCAGACAGAAAGTGTCGCTTCTTGGTCAAATGAAATTGGCAAAGTTTCATTTATGTTGGCCAAAAAAGTTTATTAAAATGTAAAATAATAGACTCCTTTTTTACATTCTTTGTATATTTAACGATGAATCATAAATTAAGTGAAGGTGATGTAAATATAAAAGAACACTCATCCCTCTAAATTCATAATGCAGGATGTAATAATTAGAGGAGTAATATCATTTGTTTTTCAAAGAAACACTAAATATTATCATTTAGCATTCAATAATTATCTATCATGGCTATTCTTTAATGAATCTTTTATGTCCATACACAAATACGTTTCCTCGCCTGACCATAAAAATTTAAAATATGATCTAAAATAAAAGATCTATCAATAAAAAAATTATTTAAATTATTTAAAATGGTTAAATGGGTATTTCTCTTGGATGGGAAAATCAAAGATAGTTTCGGTCGTCTTGAGAATAAAGAGCGAATAAAATGTAAAATGTCAAGCCGCAACAAATAAGAGGCTATAAATATAAAGTAAAATCAATGTACAAGAGAAAAAGAAGCTCATATCGTAATGTATTTTCTTTAATAGTCTCGCGAGAGAAGAAGACTCACGTACATGACGGCGTTTGAGAAAAGGTCAAACTTGATACGAAAAGTCAGGCAATTACTACAGGACTCGAATATTATCTTATTTCTCTTTGGAACCATTCTTTAACTATCTTGTCAGTCGGCGTCTCCAAAATTTCCCACTTTACTACAAGACCCGAGAAAGCAGAAAGTTATTTTGAAGTCTCTTTATCTTCCAAGGACTGAACTTGATCGGTGGTCCCATTTTTATGGCAATGCCCTTTACTAAAAATAGCTATAGTCGATCTCACGTATAACTCACACTTCCTAACTTTTCTCTGGTCTAACAATTCTGAGAGCAAAACTCGTTTTGTCGAATCTTCCAATGTCTCTCAAAAAGTTCATTTAAGAGGCTTAAATATATTTATTGTCTTTTTAGCAAGACTGAACGAAAAAGTGAAGAAATCACACACATGGAGAAGACATAAATGGTGAAAAAATAATGTTCGCATAGGAATAAAAAACCACTTCAGTGCATGAAATAAATACTTTGAAAGTGAGGTACTTTTTGTGATAAAGGTTATTAAAGATAATCTAGATCACCACTTCCCTTAAACAGATTTTTGATCCTGTTGCAAGGGAATATTCATACGCAATGAATTTTCAAGCTAAATAGAATATGCAAGAGTGACAAAAATTGGATTACACACAAAACTGTATCAAGTATGGCAATAATCACTACAAGGATTTTCTCTGAATCTAATCAGGAAAACGATAAATGTTTTTGACTGTTTATTTTATGTACATAATATATCCTCCATCACAATTACGTATTTTATAAGCTTGCAATATTATGTTGCTTATAATGGAATTTTTATCTTTTCACTTAAACACCTCAGCTATTTTTCAATCATGTAAAAAGAAAGTAAATATCAATAGGATTATGATATGAAATGAGCATTTCACATCGCCATCTTTCTAACTAATATCTAATAATAATCATTAAATATAATTTATATAATTTTTAATCTAACCAACATTAAATGAACACCAATACTTATAGCAAAGTCATTTTAATCAAAAGTTTATTTTGATTCTAGTTTATAATTGAAAAGAACTTATCTCATTAATGAGTAACTTTGTTTGCTAAATGAAAAAATTATCAAAGATAAATTAATGTTTCCAATCATTTGACTCTATGGTGGAGTTAAATGTAAAGTGAAAAACCAGTAGGAGTAGGTGTCTGCATGACGAAATGATATTACATTAATATATTTATGATTCCACCAAATGAATGGGTTTATCTGAGGGTGCTAGAGTTCATGAGCTAACAGTAGGTCAGAAAGATAATGGCAAATGGCAATATTTTTCAATGAGTTTTGTTGACTTTGGCAAAAATGAAACAAAAAGACTGTAAATAGCTCATGCCCAATAATTTTGAAAGGAGCAAAATTTTCCTCAACGTCATGCATGTTATTCATTATATTTTTTTAAAAACACAAGGCACATTGCTCTGCAAATTTTTAAACGTGTTGTAAAGCGAGCTATTAAAAATAAAAAAATGAGACATATGGGTGCCATAAGGAGTAGAAGAGATGAATGACACCGATATTATGGAGGCTAAAAGCGTCCAAAGAGGAAGACTCTGACCTAAGCTAATATTCAATATTCGCGTTAAAAATTGCACGTTTCATACAAGCGTTCGCACTTTATCATCATTTTTTTACAAAGTATGAGGAAGTATTCTCCCACTTCTGAATTGGCAAACAAGAAAGCTTTAAAGAGAAATGCTTTTTACATTCATTTCTCGTTCTTCATCGTCTCATAACTCATAATCTATATCGGTGCGTGATAGCCCATTATCATATAAACCCGTATATAAAAGCACAATGCAGTAATTCATTTCAAATTCATTACGAATTTACAAAAAGTAAAATTTTACTTGCACTTGTGCCACGTACATACATATGGAACCTTGTAATCTAAAATGATCTATCTCAGATATCAATTTTTATTTTAAGCGTTTCTAAAGGATTATTTTATTTTTAGTTTTTTTTAAATAATGTGATCCAATTAGTTAACCAAAAATACTATTATTATAATATGGTGAATTTCAATTTCTTATAGAAACTATTATTTTAATTAGAAATTTGTTATATCACGCTGATTATCAACAATATTCTAATTTCATGATAATGATTTTTGAAAAATCGTTAGAAATGCTTAAAATAAAAATTGATTTCCGAGATAGATCAATTTAGATTGCATGGTCCTATATGTATAAAACTTTACATACTTAAGAGTTTTATACTAGTAATTGATATATTGTACTTTGAGAATAGTGGAAATATTTAGAAAACCAGTAGAATACAAAATATCGATTTATGAATTGAACGGTGAGCATTGTAAAACCGTGAGAAAAAAAGGTGAGTCGGGATCATATTCGGAATATTGGGAGGGTGGAAGAATGGAAGAAACAGAGAATGGAAAGGGATGAAGGGCGAGCCACCCCACTACTATTTCTACATTAACTAATCCTCTACGCATATGCTTTGATGCCAATAAATTTTCCCAGTCTCTCTCTATCAGGAGGATGAAATGCATATGATCCTGATACCCTTTTGAAAATGAGCTTCTTGCCATTTCCCTCTCTGCTTTTAATCTGGAGAAAAATGGCTTTCCTCCCTCCTCACATTCATAATAATAAATTGTATAATAAGAGTGGAAGTCGTAAATGTACGTACATTCAGGGTTGCTAAATCCTCACACACGCCTCGTAACTAACGCCTTAACTCTCGACTCTGTGAAAGTGAATATGAGCACAAAGGAGCGTCTTGCATCAGGATTGCTCAATTTGAGTGAAAGCCGAATAAGAGGAAGAGAAAAACAGACGGAGATTCCCCCATTAGATAATATTAATACATATCTTCTAATATACTAGCAGCGAGAAGGATATAATGCTAGCTTGGAATAAAAAAAAACATGTGTATTTACCCAAGTGAAGGAAGGAATAAAAGAATATTATCGTTATATCTGCCCGATTGAGTCGGTGAACAAAAAAGTCAATATGTTTGACTTGTTTAGAACGAATGTGATTATGTCACATTTCTAGTCCTGAACATGTCCTGGATAAACTCCTCTGTATATAAATGAAAAGGAGCCCAAAGGGGAGCTCCAAGCCCTAAGAACAAAATATCGATTTGACCAAATCTTGCCCTTTCTTCTTCTTCATATATATAATCATCAAGTCGAATCGATCCAATTCCAAAGAGGATATATTTAAGATAGAAAAACAATTGTTTTCCTCTAGCTCTATTCCTTAAATTGTCAACTTATTAATTACGAACGTAATTGTTTCCTATAATTGTAAAACGCAAAATGCGTGAAATTCATTATTTTCTTTTTATTCATTTCTCCTTTCAATTATTGTTTAATGAGAAACATTTCAGAGCTTAGTTTGCGTGCTTTTAAACAGTAGTTTAAGGGTCTAATGGCTAGAATCTCACTGGTGAATAGATTTCAATATTTAAAAGATAAAAAAGTGAAGAAAAATAATCAGGCGGTTGCCCTGTATGAATTATGCAGGATGTACATTAGAAACTAATATACATAGAGATGAGAAAGAGCTCCTCCGCTCAACGGTTCTAAAAGAACAGGTCCGAAAAAATGGAATTGATCCCCGTGTGGACGTGGAATGAATTGAAAATCTACATTAATATTCAGCCGTTTTAAGGAACAAAAGTTGAGAGTCAAGAAAGAGTGTTGCTCGGCCGTTTCTTGGAGAAATATCGCATCTGTCATCGTCTTACAGTGATCTTCCACCCCAACCCATTCATTTTACCGCCTCGCTTCCCGACCCATGAACAATGAACTTGTATTTGATATTCCTTGCTCATTCACGCTACAGCTAAAGGAGAAGGAGCGGAAGGGAGTTTAAGAATGATCGGAAGGGCTAATCGCCATTTTATGGCTCAAAAAGTCGGGTAGTAATTGATGATCGCAATTTTGAAGAAAGTGCATCTTGTATATAGGAGAGCCAGCTTCGAGGGAACGTGTAATAAGGGTAATGAATGGTTTCATTTTATCCAGAATAATTGGACGCGGATTGAAAGAATGCTTCAAACTCACATTTCAAGATATTGGAATCCCCTGTAGACGGGTTTTTTGAAAATAAACATCACACCATCCACGCGTTCCATTTTGCCTGCTCTTGTAAGTAATTGCGTAGATATGAAGTCGGCAGTAGCGGCGGATCAAAGATTGATTAATTTCTCATTGGGAAGGTATCATAAATAAAGCGTGGATATCTCAATGGGAGTTCAAATCGCTCCGAGGGCAAAGCCAATTAATGACCAAGGTGTCCCACGGAGTTTTATTTATAGCACTTATATCCTGTTGTTCAATTATTTAATTTCAATCAGACGAGATCCGTACACACAGTAAACAATGAAAACTTGAATGTTTGAGCAGAGAAACTAAATTGCATTTTACACAATCAACCTTTCCTCCTACTCACTTTTTACTCAATTAAGGAGAAGAAAATAAAACTTTTTCTTTTCAAATGAGAGAATTGAGAATTCAAACAGCAAGGATCTTGATGACAATAAAACTGTCTCACTCAATATTTTAAACTGTTTAGTACTTCTTTCTTCTAATTTCAACACTTAGTTTAAAGAGAGTTATTGGGAATTGGACAAATGATCTTGTTAAACGAACTCAATGTTCTCGAACATGGAAAGAATACAAATGGAATGGAATTCTTCATTCAAACCTTGCAATAAATAATGTGATTTAATAACCAATTAATATTCATTCTGCCAGTGCACGTAG
Organism: Neelides sp. FZ-2019; assembly: GCA_009869795.1. NCBI lineage: Eukaryota > Metazoa > Arthropoda > Collembola > Neelipleona > Neelidae > Neelides > Neelides sp. FZ-2019. Next base: position 49,083 of record VJMY01000138.1, read on the forward strand.
AATTAGTAAGTGTTTATGGGAATCAATAAAATAATGTTTAGAATTTTAAAACTTGAATCACGCCAATTTTAAATGTTTAATATTTTTAAATAAAATCAAATTAGACTTTGAAATAATAGTTCTGCTGCTGGCAATATGTATTAAGTTATATTTAATTAGAATTGGCCTCATTTGCTTTTTATACTATTAATCAAACTAAATTGTTGTTACACTGTTATATTACAAATTTTTTAAAAAAAGTTTTAATAATTGTGAAACGAAGAACCACATTGCCACAATAAATTGTTTTTAAACAATACGTATTAATAAATGATCAAAGATCCAACGAGAAAAGAATATAATTGAGGTTTTCTGAGGGAGGAAGTGGAGAATAGCCAACTTCTCTCCCGTCCTCGGAACACTGAAGAGCCCAAGAACAGAGGAACGAAGGGAGACTCCAATTTTCTCAATGGGTGGGTGCAGCAGGAGAGGAGAAGCCCCTGCTGGAAACTCGCTTTTCCTCCTTCCTCCTCTTTAACGATCTTCCTAATCCATCATTCATATTCATTTCTAAATAATTGTAAAATGGTCCTCTTATGCATGAAGTGAATTCTTTTTTCCATACTTCCTCCTTTAAAAATAATAAATGAGTAATGAAGTTAACCTAGTTAAATCCGAGAACTCAATTTATTTTCCTTTCACTTGTTGTTATTTCTCAATATTCATATTATCATTCTATTCGCTCGGCTCATATTTATAACCAGAACCACATTTTAAAAATCGATGAGTCCAAGAGTTCAACTAAAACCACAAATATTTTACATCGTACTTATACATAGACAAACCAGAAAATAATTTAATAAGTCTAGCATGAAAGGAAATGGTGAATAATGGAAGCAAAGTTGGTGAAAACTCATTTGTCTCAATCTGGAGCCTAGGAGACTCGATGCGAAGCGACGGGGCAAGAGCGAAGTATCCCAACAATAAAAATAAATTGAATTGATTCTTTTGAAGGTAGTAATGGAGTTCCGAGAGGAAAATAAAAGGACGTTTTTCTCCAGGAGAGCAAATTGGGGCAAAGTGCCGGTGAAATGGTGGAATGAGAAGATTGACTGAGTTTCGTTCCCAGGCTCTAAATGTATGTGAGGATCTCTCTTTCTCCGCATAAAATAAATACATAGGTGGATGGGATGCAGCTCGCCCTTTGCCTCTTTCTCACTTCCATTTTCTCAACAAAGGTTTTTCGGGTGAAAAAGCATGTTTAAGAAGATTCGGGAGTCTGGGAGGAATTTGCTCAATGCAGTCAAGCCTTATTTCTTCTCATTGAACACAACAACCCTTTCTTTCTCTTCTTTGCATTCTACTCCCTCATGGAGTCGACGAGTCGAATGTTCAAGGTAAAGGGACAATTCCCTGAACATCTGACGTTGCAAAGGAAGATCAAAAAGCCCTTTTCTATTAGGATTACATTGAGTCCAGACTCATTCTCTCTGGCAGGTGAACTCCGCCTTAGTTTGAGGGTCATGAGACAAATGGGCTTAGATCAAGGATCCATAGGGAAACATGGGGAGGAGGAACATACATATAAAATGATTCTATCATTACATAATATGAAATAAAAGTTTTGCAGTCGAGATCACCCTCCGTCTCTTCCCTTCTCATGTCTTCCCACCCGACAAAACCTCTCAACCGGATCAGAAAAACGACAAGTTGGATCCACAAGCTGGATCCTAGTCACCGGCCATTGTCTGAGACCGACAAGAGGAAATGAGAGGGCTGCATGAAGTTCAAAATTACTTTCCAGAGGTGAAGGAGCACAAAACCCCAATGTGCCCTTTGAGATTCAAGCCATTTTCAAGGTATATAATCATCTTGGGTACTCCACATTATTAATTTGATGCGAGTCCCTTTGCTTTTATGGTTGGCGATGGGAGTTGAGTTGTTTGTAGTACATAGAGCAAACAATAAAGCAGAGAAAGAAAGGCTTATTGTAAAAACTACATGTTCAGATGAGAAGAATGGGAAAAGGGTATTTTTTATTCGTGTGTGATTCTAAGAAACGAATGTATTTAGGCATATGAAATAGCTGTGGCTCAGCAAATTTGTCCATATTCTTAAAATAAAAATGGTTAGAATGCCAAGTTGAAGAGAAATGAAGAAAGAGATTGAGAAGGAATCATGAGTAAATTGCCGAGGAATGTAAAATGAGGATAATTAAGAATTTCTGGCACTGGAGACGACAAAAAGTAATTGAGTCTTCATGAACAAATCCTTAGGAACTCTCAATTGAAACATTGTACTCTGTTTAACCAAATACTTTTGTTCTGGTCTCTCTCTATGCTAGCACAACACAATATTTAATGCTCTAGTTCAGAGGTATTAGAACAAAAATATTTTAAATCCTTATTTTACACCTTGAGAAATTAATTACTTAATAAATCGAAGTTGAATTGAAGAGAAATACCCTACGTGTGAGCATATCTAAACTTTAACCATTTGAAGAATTGTATATTTAACCAGCTCTATAGCTTGTGAAATATGTGAAAGTCATTCCTCTTCTTTTCAATGCAACGAGACAGAATGGAATTGAACTGAAAAATTATGTGACAAGGGGAAGTGTTGAACGTAAATGAAAGGAGTTTGATAAAAGATAATTCTAGAAAAGAAAACCTTGAATAGAAAAGGAAGCGAGACAAGATGAGTAAGTAATATAAGAAGTAAAATAGGAGAAGATGAGTAAGAAGACAAAAGGCTAAGAGTGAGCAACGATTATTTAAAATAAGTCTGCCAGGATGATCAGGGATTGAAACTTTATTGCTCTCAATTACCATAAGTATAATGAAGATGATGAGTAAAGGAAGAAAGATGAATAATATCGACTTCTCTACCACTGTCTTTAAAATCTTTTCAATTAAATGCGTTTAGGTTATTTGGGGCCATTTTCCTCCCTCCCCTCATTCTTTCCGTAGCTTATTTGAAAGAGAAACAGATCCAAATATTTCATCGTCTGAGGATAAGCTGGTATTTGCAGATTGTAAAGTTTTATTTCTTCTCTGACCCAATTGACATTTGCCTTATCCTTTGCTCTGATGTTGAGCGATACTCATACATTGGGTTTAGCACTACCAAATTCTTTTAATTCAGTCTACAATATAATACTCTATTTTACAATAATTTGGGTCAATACATTCGGATAATGATGTTCTATCTTATGGCATTATTGATCCTTATTTGCGTATGCATTTTTGGGAAATGTAATTATTGGATTTTACAATATTTAATTAAGTCATAATGATACAATATCGCTTGTAACGGTTTTAATTGTCAATGTAAAACATTGTAGAGCTCTTGATTCTTAAACAAATAAGGATTTTTAATGAAAAACACACTATTCGAGTTGCATAATTACTTTTTGGCTTTTGTATAATCAAATTTTGTTAAACTAACAAAATAAGTTATTTTTTACTTTTTCCATTCCATAATTTCAACGCCCATTGTATTCATTTTCTCAATATAGGTCTCATTTAATGACTAATATTTCCTTTTTTGTTCTCCTTATATGTCTTATCATCTTAAGTGCTAATGGAGGAAAATATAGATATAGTTTTTATACATGCAATAGTAATTGAATATTTATTTATTTAACTTTTGTGAAAGGAAAAACACAGCCACCAAGACGCCATTTATGACATTCTTTGTTTTGAAGCTCCATTAAAATATCACACTTCTATTTTCAGGAGAAGTGAATTATTATACCCTCAAAATGGAATGCGTAAAATAATTAATATATGATAATATCTACCTAGTTTGCACGATATAAATATCTCTTAAATCTGCAGTAAAGCAGTTATTTAAGTAGTTATGCCTTATGCACGAGGAAAATATGATTTATATTTTAGGCAGCAAGTACTTATTATTGTTATTATATCGAATTACATCATAAACAATATTTTCACTCTCGAAAGATTGACAATTTATATATAAATGTGCATCGTCAGATGTTGAATATTATTATTAATTATTATACTATAATATTATTGAAGTTTCATTTTTTATTCAACAGATATCTGGTGGGTTAATTGGCTCCGAAGACCAATGAAAATACCAGTGAAAAATGAAACAGTTGAATAAAAATTATTCAAAGTGAACTTAATTTATAATGATTTATTTTCCTAAAAAATATTTAATGATACTACATAAATATTTATTTTGAAAGAAAAGAGGTGACTTTGTATGAGACTTTATAAAACACATAGTTTTAAATGAATGCATAATAATTAAAATGTTGTTCAATTAATACAACTTATTATTAAAATGTCTCTATTTTCAGTGTCAAGCATGTCAGCTTCTTATCAATGTACTAACATTAACCGCAAGTACTTATTATAGTTTATAAGAAATTTAATCATAAACAGCATTAAACAAGACTTACAAATAAACATGACGTGAAGTTGAAGAAATTGAAGTTTTGTCGCTTGCAATCGAAAATAGAAAAAAAACTTCAAAACTTAGGTAAAATTCAATTTCATCATCGGTATTTTTAAAAGTTTCGTTGAAAGTTCAATTTAGTTAAAAACAAAACACTATGTTGAATTCAGTTCGACTTCACAAGAACTGACTCACTCGTCAGCTCTGGCCATCTCTCCAAGAGCCAACAATACATAAATCAGGAACGAGAAATAATTAAATGAGCCTAAAGGAGTGGGTAATGAAGATTGAACAAACAAGTTGTAAATGTTGGGTGTGTGGGAGTGTGTGATGTGTGTAGTCACTCCTTCGCAAACTATACAATTAGTCGGTTTATAAAAGGTAAGAAAAGTTGCACAAGTTCTTGAGCTGTTGATCGAGTGACGAGGACGAAGAGGCCTTGAGCTGAAATCGAAATTTGGCCCTTTTTATATTACAATTTGCGACTATTTTGATCACTTGTGGGCCTCTTCTCTTTCCATTCACAGTATTCACACACACACAGAACTCTTGAGAATTCGAATTATGTAAATATCAGGAAGCTTTGAGGAAAGATTGAGCGTCTGGAGATGAGCAGGAAGAAGTACCACAATGATTGCAATGTTAAGTGGCGACTACGGAAGAGATGAGCTCAAGAGAACCTCTGCACAGCTGGGGATCATACGCCATCTGAGTGAGCATTTACCCCGATACTTCCCCTTTCCTTCAACAACGTTTCACACACAAGAAAATAAGAAATGGACACCTTGCGCTTTGGTTTCATTTAATTTTATAAAGCTAAACATGCATGATCTTATGAAGAAGATGATGGTGTGAAATCCGTATCTTGCCATTATAGAATCAATTATTTAATAATAAGATTAATTATTTATAAGTTGAACGAGAATATTTTTTTTTACAAAAGTCAGATTTCATAGAAAGCTTTTTTATATCCAGATTATTCTTCACAAGTATTTCATCTAATTCACTAATGTTTGGGTATTGTACATTGTTATTTTAGCATAATGAAGTGTTGTAAAATGATGAAAGGATATTGCAATCACTCCTTAAATGCTCTGTTAATAGAGATCCTTTATATTTAATCATGATTTACATGGCCAAGAGCTAAAGAGAACAGGAAATGGTTGTAAAGTGAAAGCATGCCCCTTGTTTGGACTCTTCACTATCCTTTGCGAAAAGGAGTAAAAAAAACAACTTGAATTTCTCTAATAATTTCTCCATTCCATTCAGCAATGAGACGTGTGCAAGTGCAAAAATCAAATTAGATAATTATTTAGTCAACATTATAAAAAAGTCTGAATCTAATATCATTTTTCCTTTAAGTCGGAAGTTTTGCAGCCTGTGAATACTGATGGGCGGAAAAATTGGTTTAATTGGATATTAAAATAAAAGTCTCGAACTAAACTTTAAGATATTTTGTAAAAGGTGAAACGAAATTCATGAAATAATTATTTATTTTTATTGAAAAATTACAATTAACTATAACAGTTCTTTAATTTCAAATATTATCTTTTAAACAATATAAATATTTTATTTATTGGTTGCGTGTTAACTTGTTAAAGTTAATTTTTACAGTTTAACATAATAATGTTTTAATATTTTCGAATTCAAAAAATCTTGTGTGTGTTAAGCAGCGAGAACCAGTTTAATTGTGCCAATGGATCAAAATTCATGGGACGGCTTATCAAGACAATCCCAGCAAAACATGTATAACCAACAAGTTCGTTTTCAATCCAACTCGCATTCAAGTCATCAACCAAACTTTGAAAATGGAGGGACTGGACTATGGGGCAATCCTCTCGCTTCCTCAGCGCACTCAGGGGCCAACTGGACATCCGGCAATCAAGGAGGTCATATGGGGAACAATGACAGGAGAATACCGAGAAATGTCTTTCCCCAAAACGCATACCCAGGTGGTTTCAATAATTCCAAAAATGGGCAAAATGTCAAAGGGAAATTCCCCCAGAATCTTCAACAGAAGGAGAAAGGAAACCCAGGTTGGCGAGTCTCAAATAATATTCCAAATGCAAATTCACCCAATAATGACCTAGCCAATGCAAGCGAAACCTCGGGAGAAATGAGCCCCACTGCCGAACCTCAGTATCGGATATTCAAAAGAGGAGATAGTCTTCCTGGGATTTCATCCTTGAACATTACTCAAGTCAACGAAGTTTCCCTTCAAAAAGACGAGAGTCCTCATCGAGAAGCTGCTCCTAATTGTTCTAATAATCCTCCAGTGTCTGAGAATCCAGAGCCGTCTTCTTCAACCTTTGCCTTCGACAATAAGAACCCGACGACGCGGGTCAGCGAATTGGCAAAGTACCATTCAGTCAGAGCTGAGTATAGATTGACCAAAGAGGCTGGCCCCCCGCACGCTCCGATCTTCACTGTCAATCTCTTTCTCGGAACTGAGGAATATGAAGGGCAAGGGACGAGTATCAAGAGAGCCCAACAAGCTGCAGCAACGCTGGCTCTTAAAAACACATCTTTTACAAAACCGCCTGTTCGAAGTCAAACCAAATACAACCCGAGGATCAAAGGACAAATTAAAGCTCCGCCAACGGCCGTGTTATCGAAACTTGCAATTTTAGCTGAAGAATTGCAAGAGAAGCTGACGTTTACGAGTCAGCCAGTCACGATTTCGGATCCATTCCTCAGAGTCAACCCGACGTCCATTGTCAATGTGCATTTTGGAAGCATGATGTTCACAGGGGAAGGGCCGAATTACCACATGGCCAAGACGTCGGCGGCCATCACGGCCCTCAAAGCTCTCATCCAATTGAAGAAGGAGAAGGAAACGGAGCAGGCAAATGGAGTTGGCACTGAGAATGCTGGAGATGACGACAGCGTCAAAAGCCCGATATCGCTGGTTCATGAAATGTCACTTAAAAGGAATTTGAACGTCACGTTTGTCATTGTTGGCGAAGAAGGTCCTCCTCACATGAAAGTCTTTTCATTGGAATGCCGAGTTGGAGAATTTGTTTGCAAAGGAGAAGGTTCAACTAAACAGGTGAAATATTAATGGATTTACGAAAATATCATTTTTGAGTTATTGAAATATTAAAATTTAATATTCAGTTCAATGATCAAACTATCAAATAAACTATTTCATTTTATTTAATATTATGATTTAAAAAATATAATCATTTTTGTTTTTTAGTTGGCGAAAAAATATGCGAGCGAAGCAATGATAGAAAAATTGAAAGAAATTCCTATTCCTTCTTTAGATGATGCAAATGCTACTTTTAAATTGATTCAAAAATCTTTGAATCCGAATTTCAAGTCAAAGCAAAGTCGAAAAAAGAAATGTCCCGTTGTGAAAGACATCGAGAAGCAGGTTGTTTCCCCCGTGTCTCGTCTCATTCAAATTGCTCATGTGAAGAAATACAAAGAACCCGAGTACGTCGTCATTTCAAAGCTTGAACCTCCCGTGGTTGAGACCAAGAACAAGGGAAGAATGAAGAAGATCAAACCGCACTTTACCATTCAAGTCACGGTCGGACCTCATGTCTGTCAAGGTTCAGGGTCAAATAAGAAAGACGCCAAAAAGGCCGCTGCTGATGCGGCTCTCGTAGTCATGGGATATGCTCCTTCCTTACCGCAAATCATTAAGCCTCTCAATAAAACTTCTGATGAACCAACTAACGGTGTCAAGCCGTCTGGCAAAGTATCAAAAGGACGTGAAAATCAAACGAGTGTTCCTTCGAAAACAAATCCCATTTCGGAAAAGGGAGATGCGCCAAATGTCACTGCGAGACAAATTGTACCCGGAGTTCTCGTTTTAAAGAGCGAACCGCAACAGAGTAAAATTCATTTTTAATATAAAAATTTAATATAAATTATAAATAAGATGGTAAATGTTACTAAATATTTAATAAAGGTATTTATTATTCGTTATTTATTTATTCGTTTTATTAAAATTTTAGATCAATCGACTGGGGGGGAAAGCTCAGATAATAAAGTAACCGATTTGCCTGGTGTAATGCAGAAGATGTTGTCGACAAACTGCCGATTTCTTTTGCCAGATCAAACCATTGAGAATAAAAAAAAATTGGTCATTTTAGCAAACCTTTTTAATCTTCAAGTTGCATATTCCGACTTTCCCAAAGTAAAGGATATTTTTATTATTTATAATTGTAATCTAGGATATCTAATTTTAAATATGAACAATTTAAATAAAATTATGGATACGACTATATGGACAATATTCAGAGATTGGAATATTACTTCCATGATTTGAACTGTTTTTAACTTGTCTAACTATCTATTTATTAAATAGAAAAATGAATTTCTGAGTGTCGTTACATTGAGCACAAATCCGCCGCAAGTGGCACATGGTGTTGGTGCAACTTTGGAAGAAGCTCAAAATCTCGTAATAAATACTATCATCACAAATTTTATTAAATAACTTTTTTATAAGAAAACTTTTTTAATTATGAGTTTTTTACATTAGATAATTCAACAATCAACAATTTATTCATTTTACAGGCTGCTCTTAAAATATTAGAAGAATGTGCATTATTAGACTCGTGGACTCCTAACGCTGAATGAAAATTCGACAATAATTTAATGTCTTTTAAGATTAAGTAATCTTTTATTTATCAAACTTATCTCATCAAAAACGGTAATCTAAATTTCACAACTCTATTTAAGATAATTATATCAGTTTCGCTAATGTTAAAGATATGTATAAATTGAGGGTGCTATTGTTTTTTTAAAATATTTTAATTTCTTCTTGAGTTTTAATTTGTGATTCCTTGTTGAATTTTATTTGGTCAAAAAGACTCAAGTACGTATGATTCATGTTTACTTACTTATAAAATATGAAATAGAACGCTTTGATTTTTTAATTTGACAATGTTTAAAAAAATAACTGAGAAATATTCAATTCTATAATTATCTTTATCATTATAAGTCAAAACTAATTGATAAATGACAATTGAGAAAATCAATTACAATATTGTAATTTAATATTAACATTAAATAATTATTGTTTATAAACTTCATTTTATATTTACAATTATTTAAATTCAATACAATTATATAAATTCAAATAAATATCTTAAACTAAAAGTAAATTAAATATTGAATCTTGTCATTGTGCTATATATTCGATTATTAAAAATAAACACCTAATTAATTAAAATACAAGAATTTTATTTCATTCTCATATTATTTGTGGTATATTTATATTTTTAAGAATGTTTGTTTTAATAATTTATTCAAATTAAGTATAACATGGTGCAACATAATATATTTTATGTAAATATAAAAAGTGAGATTTCACGTTTAATGATTATTCTAATTATTATTTTGCATTAAAGTGTTACGATTATTCTTTATTCTAATTGTAAGTTTAAGTACATAATTCTTAATAGTCGTGTCCTCGCGGCTATGAAGAAATTTCTATATCTGCACAAGCCCGAAAGGTCTAAAATGTATTCAAAGATATTTAGTTTTCAATGAACAGTTAATATTGGTATTTAGTTATAAACATAATTATGTTCAAAGATCTAAAATATACCTCTTGATCGCCACATCCTATTCCTGACGTTCCATTTCCACAGTTCCCCCAATTATTCCCAGCTCGATAGTGCCATCGAAGAACCTTAATAATTGCCAAATTGCTTTATTTTTGACAATCTTAAATAACTTTATAGTGTTATTTATTAGTGCTATTAAAAATGGCTTACACAATGATTACAGGCAATGTCTCGTGGGAGCAAATACTCAAGATCATAAATTCCAGTATGGTCCACCACCGTCTTCGTTCCTTGACCATCAGCTCTCTATAAAAAAGTTCAATAATAGTTCGTATAAAATGATTTAAAAGATCGATCGATTATAATAAAGTTTTTTTGTTAATATAAAAAGGGTTATTACATTGAGCTTGATAAATTTGTCTTCAGGGGCTGGTACTAATGGATTGTTATGTGGACATAATTCAAACTCCATGAATCCCATATGGGCTGCAGTTATTTGAACTTCTAAATTGATTTTTTGGTTCTTTTTATAACGCCCCGTAATGATTCCTCTTCCATACTTTCCACCTCCTTCGTGATCTCTTGGTGAACGTTGATCAAATGGATCCCCGCAAATCCCACATTTCCCTCGGTTTACTTCATATTGATGCTATTGTTGAATTATTTCAATTAATAATCTCCAAAATCTAAAAAATCAAATTAAATAATGTATTCAAAATAAGTCTCACTCACTTGAAATCCTCCGCAGAATAACTGATGATCGTCATAATTTGTAAGTGGATTGAATTGCTGGAATTGTGGGAATCTCCAAAGAGAAGCTCTTGAAGCAGGCACTAAAAGTCTTCCGTGACCGTTCACTTCACCAATAATCAATAATTCTAATAGTAGAGAAGTGGAAAAAATTGTAAGTGTTAGTTTGAACATTTTTAATAGAAAAATGTAAATTGCTGTCAATTGGTTTAAATGAGAGGAATTGTTGTGAATTGATGAACTTACGCATTGATCCTTTATTTATATAGGTGTCTGTTAGTAAACGCAAGTTGATTAAGTCATGATCATTGTTAGTGATAATTGTTATCACTTAATGCCGGTGTTCTCCAGTACGACGCAAACGGATATGAGAATGAATCAAGCAGTTTTGGGGGATTTCATTGTTAATCTCAAATCTCATAATTAAAAATGTAAAGAGCGTAGTAAAATGATGACAGTTGAGACATGTTTCTTTTAATTGTTATCAGATAATCGAAATTAGAATGAAATTTTTCAGAGGATGAATGAATATTAGTATAATAGAAACATTCAAGTGGGTTTAATTCTAATTTTTATAAGCTATTATATTAGCTTATAACATGTGTAAACAGTAAACATCATTTAACTTTAATTGAAAATGTACAAATACCAATTGATATTTGAACCATAATTAATGTATGGACTTATGGATAATATATTTGAGATATAATCAATTGGATATCTAAAACTTGGCAAATATCATCATATCATATAATTTTAAGAGCTTCTTTTTATTATCTTACAAACATGTTTCAATATTTACAATTTGTTGGAAAAGGCTATCAATGAGTGAATATTCAAGTATCAAAATATATTTTATTTTACTTTATGAATGATGAAATATTTACTCCAATATATTATTGTGTACGAAAAACAATTATTATTTTCCGAATTGTGACATCATTTTGATTTAATACTATTTAAGTGTACTTCTATTTAGATATCACGCTTTTATTCTAATCAGAAGGAAATGTCAAATTGAATACACATTTATATGAATGATTGTGAGATAAATTTTCCTTTGATCTCGCAAATTTCAATGAACCTTTACTTTTTATATTTATGAAGTTTAAAGCAAAATCTTTCGAAAATATCTATCTAATAAAAACTCTCATACCGCCAATAAATAACTATGAATATAAAATTCTTAACTTAATAAAGCAAATAATGAATACATTACATTACAACATGAACTTTAAGCTTTTAATTCTATTTATTGTAATATGTTAATTTTCATTTCAAAGCCTCTATAGTATGTATTAATTATGATTTTATGAATATAAAAAGTGAATTGCAAAGTAAATAATTAAATTTATTTTTTGGTAATATCTTTTGTAAATATTTCTTCGTGTTTTCAACTAAAGTGAATTCATATATAATGTCCCTTATTTTCGTGCAAGGGAACGACTGAGAGGAAAAAAGGTGTAAACATAAAATATTTTTATTCGGTTATTGTTTTATAATAATGCCCAAGCACATCAATTCCCCATGTCAACTCTTCACTAGAAAAATCGTTGATTTTATTTTTATTTCATCATTTATTTCCCACTCTATTTACCGTAAGGTATACGAAATTTGTCCCCGGGCACCTTTTAAAAATTTACGCTTGACTCCAGATATTGAACCCGGACACATATCGAGTCACGGACACCTTTGAAATAAATTGCTTCACCTTTATTTTAAATGTATAATTTATGAAGATTTGAATTGTGAATCTTTATCCAAACTTGTGCCTTACCAATTACACTGTCAGATATTACATTAATGAAATTAATGATATAATAGGCTAATAAATATAGACTTTTCTCTATCTTCTTTGACCATTTTGTAAAATGTTTAGTTAAAAATCTATTGAAAATTGTCCAATAGATATTGTTTATTTAATTGGAAATTTAAATTAAAAAATTGAATTGATTTTAACATTAAATGTGCGTTTTCCCTCAAATGAGGTGCTTTTCCCATTTATAAGTCTGGCATAATGAGATTAGACCCGGACACACTTCGAACCCCGGACACCTTTTAAAATCTCAAGTTTGACACCCGGGCAGATATTGATTCTTTACGGTATTTGATATTAGCGCCTAGTGAGGTTGAATCGAGAGGAGACTGGGCGAAGATAATTTTCAAGGGAGGAGCTCTCTTGATTCAAAATAAGGGACATTATATATAAATTTCACTTTAATTGATTTTTAATTTTGTTTCATACAATCAAATAATTTCAATATCCGCACAACTCCTAAACGTTTCTTGTGGTCCACAGCCAACTCTTCCCATTCCATTTTGGCAAATCCCCCAGTTGTTCCCTTAATCATACATATGATGCAAGAATTATTTGAAATATTTTATATTTTCTAATGTTTTAAGTCGTTTTGTTTAAAATGCTTTCAACTCTCACCTGCTCTATATTCCCATCTGAGAACGCAATTACTGCATGATACACCTAGATTTAATGACTCAAGACTCAATCAGAGCAATGCTTTCAACAGTATTTAAGAAGACTAATGAAATTGCTTTTTTATATGAAATTATTTTTTTTATATAATTGTAATAATTAAATGAATTATGATTGTACCGAGAGGAAGACTGAGCTTGATTTTGTGCACCCCAGGATTTGCTTTTCTAACGTGATATTTGGTTTCTCCGTCTCCTTCAGCTAGTTGGAGTGGATAAGCGTAAAAACATTCTTCTGTTGCATTTCTTTGAGGACAAAGTTGAAATTCAAAATGTCCTTTATGGGGAGCCGTTAGTTCGATGCTGATTTCTATTGTCTTTAATGTTTTTATCCATTCAATAAATTATATTTTATAATTATTATAAGAATATCTCATGAGTATTTTTAGTTTGAATTTAGTTCTTTGAGTAACCATGCATTTTCAGTTAGATTGATTGAATATATTATTTATATTAAAGACTATCAATTAAGCATTCTCTTACTTCTTCAGCATTGTAATTCCTCACGATGATTCCCCGTCCGAAAGTTCCACCGTCTTCATTTTTCCTTGGTATTGGATCAGAATAGTCATCACCACAAACCCCACACAATCCAGAATTGATAACGTATTGGGTATAAAAACCTCCACAATTTAATCCATTATCGTCGTAGTTGATAGGAGGATTGAATCTTTTGAACTCGTTGAATCTCCAAATTGAAGATCTACTCGGAGGGTCTATGAGTCTCCCGTGAGACTCAACGTTCAAAATCAAACCTAATGAAACAAAGAGCTCTATATACATCCTGATTTCCTGATGAAATACAATTTATTTTCCTTATTATATTTTATGGATGGCTCTTTTAGTTGAAGTAATAAAGTTTAAAGAGCAAACAGAGAAATTGGGATTGAAATTTAATAACCGAGTCCTTAGACGTTAGCGAGTTAATTGGACTTAAGTTTTTCCCAATCCTATTGGCCCTATTTTATTCTGCCCAAATTTATTCTAACGGGAATTGTGGAAGATGAGCAACATACTTTTGGATAATTTATGAGATTTTGAACCAGGGCTTCCTGTTTGAAACATTGCTCACGTATTTATATTAATTTTCACTAGCCGAAATCTATCGTGATTCTGATTACACATTGACTCTGTGTGTCATGTCAATCAACGCCTCTAATCTCCGCTCTTCCAAAAAGTTGATAGACCTTAGGAAGCCAGGAAGATAACTTATAGTTCATCTTCTCCCTTTTCTCCTTATTAAAGGATAGCATTATAGGCATCTCCTGGTTGAGGCGATTAGAATGCCAACGTCTTGGTGTTCCTTCTTTTCCCGCAGGTCAAAATTGCCTTCAACTAAATAAGGAATTATCGGTTAATCAGCTTAGCAAATTATGACCCCTCATATTCCTATACTATACGAGCATATGGCCTTCTCCAATTTCTAGTTTTACTTCTGAGCGAAACTAGATCTCAATAATGCTTTGCCTCATAAAATTTTGAGCTTATGATAATCATATGAGCTTTCATGAGAAGACTTTAAAGAATTGAGTTTATATGAGTAGGATGTAAAAGTAAGCGTGTAAGCCGACAACTTGGTAAATTTTCCATTCATTGATGCATAATTGCATTAAACATTTATAAACAATTTGATAATTAAAGTGGACATTCGTTGCACATGCCATATTTTTATAATCTAACAAAAATATCTTTATTATATACAAATATATAATCTCAATTATTCATAAATTCATAGTTGAAGAAGAGTATATTATGTCCATAATCTCAGACAATAAAGAATTATGATAAAATTATTAGTTTTTTAAATTAACAAATGAATCCACATTTTTTCGTTGTCAATTTATTTTTTAAGATATGTAAAATACACTTATCTTTATCATTTAATATCCTGTATCTTTATGAAATTATGATTTAACACACAATAATTTAAACATACGTTTAAAATGTTATTCTCAATGTCAGAAAAATTTCACAATAGTTTATTGTAATTAATCATAAACATAGAGCGCTGTACAAATTATTTTTCAATAATTAAATATAATTTTGATAAAGCCTTAATTATAGTTACATGTTATGTTATATATGGAGTAATATATTATTATCTAAATAGTAAATAAAAATGGACAATAAAAAATCTAGAAAATTATATTTATATATAATAATTTAAAAAAAGTATCAATTTATTAACTAAATTATTTGGGATACTTCTTAATTAATAACTCTTAAAGCTTTTTTCCACTCGGTCTCGAAACACTCGGCTTGCGACTTATTGAAATGTCAGCACATCCCTGAAACGTTAAAATTTTGTTGTTCTTTCAAGATTTTTGAAACTTTGCAACAATAATTCAAACTTGAGATTTACCCGAAAGGTTTCTTGAGGTCCACAGTCAAAGTTAATTCCATCATCACAAGGATGCCAAGTATTACCTGATCATTCAATCATTATTACAAATAATATAAATTATATATAAATTAATTCAAAATTTCAACTTCAGAATTCACAAGCCACTTTGATACATTTTACAGTTCAAATGTTTTCACATCCATTTCTCAATATTTTTGCCGAATTACCTGTTCTAAAAATTAAGAAAAAATTGTAATTAAAGACGTCATCAAATTCAAATCTGGCATAATTGAATGTTAAATGTTAATATTAAATGAATTATTAGAATATTTGAACGGAGCGAATGAAATTACATGTAGTTCCACTGAAAAACACATTGAGAACACTGAAGTCCAGTTGGAAGTTTAAACTTCAATTGATAAAGGGTCCAATGATATCTTTCGGCATCTTTCACAATGACCTTAGGCCCGGATCCTTATAAATAACCAAATTAGAAATCCCAAATCATAACAATCCAATATTTCATCAAGACAAGAAGAGTGATTATGCATGGTATTAATTAAACCGTCTGCTTGCTCCAAAAGATACTTGTCAAGGCAAGTTTGATTTGCTGGTGTATGAGGGCTGTTGTGAGGACAAACGCGAAACTCCATGTGACCTTTGTGACTCGTTGTTAGATTGACGGCCACGTTGATAATCTAAGGACATTTCTAATGTCATTCACAGTCTATTGACAGGTTTGCGATAAACGGATTTTCCTAATGAATGCCATCATCAACATTCACCCTCACTGGAAGAATGTTTGTATTATTAATTACTCACAGATCCTTCTGGGTAGTTTCTGACGATGATCCCTCGTCCGTATTTTCCCCCGCCTTCATTCTCCCTCGGAGTTGGTTGATTCCACGGATCGCCGCAAATTCCACATTTCCCTATATGACAATGACAGAAAAGTCACCCGAAAATGACTTTGATAAGAAATATTGAACTCTGTGGAACATTGAGAACATTCAAACCAACCAAAGAAAATTCAAATATTCTGACCTCCATTTTGATTATGTTGAACCTATATTGATTAAATAATATTAATTTTAAATTAAACTAAATAATAAATTAAATATTAATTTAAACTTTAATGAAAACTATAATTTAATCTTTGACCAAAATATTAAATTGGCAAATTCAAAATATTTAATTGGGTCTTACAGCGACTCCTCCGCAATAGAGTTCATTGTCGTCGTAATTTACAGGAGGATCATACTTTTGAAATTCCTGGAATCGCCAGAGCGTGGATCTCCCCGGCGGATCGTTCAATCTCCCGTGACTTCTAACACTGCTAATTTTGAGCGAGATTAGAAGAAAAAGGGAAAACGCGAAGAACGACACTTTCAATGCTCCTTTCTCCATCACTCCAAACGTTTGTATGAGGGGAAGAGAAAGTAATAGAGTATGAATTTGATATATTGGAAAACAGTATGCAAAAGTATTTGAATACAATTCTTGTGCAAAAAATGGTGATTTGGCGTAAACTGATGATGAAAAAATGATCTGTATTTATACAAAGGCAAAGTGACGTATAATTCATCTCCATAATAAAGGAATTTACTATGTCCCATCTGCGAAAATTGAACTTGACCTCATTTCTGACGGCATACAATACATAATTGAATATTAGAAGCAATTATAAGTATGTCTGACTAAGGTTGGATTTAGGATGAGACAGGAAGGACCGCAATTTGCAAATTTGCAAAATATGCTCTATTAAACTATTTTCGTCGAAAGGCTATTATTAATCACAATGCACTTTTCCATCATAAAAAGCAAATTATTATAAATATTCTTAAAATGTATTATTGTAAAAATTCCTATTAAAGACATTCTTAATTCTGCGAACAAATTGCCATAAATCCATACTTAGAATTACCGACAATTTATAATGTTAACAGTGTAAACAACGGGATTTATAAGAAACAGTGGCACACATTGAATACGCTAAGATTCAAAAAAATTTATACTACCTATATAATAATAAATAACGCCCAAATCGGAAATAACAATTGTATCGGTACAACACTTTGAATAACAAGATTAAATTGAATCTTAATTGATAGTTAACATCTTTAAGTATAGCTAATTCATATGAATTAACATATTATTTTATGATTTAAAACAAATCTCAGTACTATGAATCGTAAATATAAATTATGGCTTATTCCGGCTTATCATCCCATACATCTCCATAAATGTTCCTTTTCCTTGGATCTTGAATTTGTGGAGGTTGACTTGGATTCGGATATTGATTCGGTCTCTGCATTCTAAAAGTAAAATTTTGATTAATTGGTTCATTAATTGTTTGAGTCAATAATTTATTGTAATTCAAAATTAAACGAAATAAAAACGAAATTAATGTATTATAGCTCGTAAAATTTAAATTTGCAGATATTTTTCTTGCATCTTTCTTGGTTTCAAATTTGTTAACATATAAAAACAAATGACATGTAAAAAAAATATCTGCAAATTTAAAGTTAACTAGCTATACATACCTAATGTCTTCTCTTTCTCTTGGAGGAGGCGTAGGAGGTGATCTACTGTTCCTCTCATATTCAAGTCTGTTTTGATTTCGAAGTTCATCGTACGATGTGAAAAACTGAGGTTTTTGTGGCAGAGTATCCTCGTTTAGCATTTGGGCTGTTGTGTCAAAGGCTGAATTCGAATAAGCGTCGTTGCCGTCCATTGGTCTTGTATCGCCGACGTCTGTGAAGCTCGAGGAGTTTGAAATATCATGATCCTGAGGAAGACTAATCACTCCAGAGGAAGAAAAAGTCGGGTCCAAAGTTATTCTAATAAATAAAAATAGAAAAGATTAAATGTGCCAACTAATTTAATTATAAATTTTTATATAACTATAAAATCATATTCTTTCAACAGTTTAAATTGTCAAAACTGAAAATAATAAATAAGAAAATTTAAACTAACGCTTCATTAAATCCATATTTTCCTTGTCCTTTGTTCTTTCTTATCATGTCAGCTAGAGGACTATTTGGAAGTGCCATAATTTTCTCTAGGCATTTGGTATGATAGCTGAATTTTCCGATAAAATAGCCAAATCCAAATGTCATGCACATTTTTGGAATTGCGCCATATTTTGGAGATGCGGCGATCAATCCTGTGAACAATAATATAAAGTAAATTACATTCAATTACTAAATATCAACTAAAAAATCATTTATCCACTCATGTCCACTTGATTCAATTGTCATTGTCACTTACCCTTTTGAACAGCCATGAATGTTAATCCCGAAAATGCAGCTCCGATTGGCAAAGATCGATAATAAAAACTTTCTCTGTTGCACTCTTTAATGACTCTTATTTCTTCGGGTGTAAACACATATTTCCCGACCTGAAATAAATTACAAACGTAATTAAGAAATACAATCATTATAATTTTGAATAAAACTAGTATAATCTCAAAAATGTGCAATCTTTCTTTAAATACAAAATTTTAAAAAATCATTGAACATTTCTGAAATGATTTTTCGTAATACATACCTAATCGACTAAATTAATTTTTTCAATTCAATATTAACCTGTTAAAACTAATTCCATTGATAGCATTTTGATGATTTGATAACTATGACAATAAAAACGAAATGATATTTTTGTGAAATAAATAATAATAATTTAAATTAAAAGTATTTTTAGAAATTTAAATTAAATTTCTCACCCGTTGAGAATTATTTTCTGCCGTAACCTGCCCTTGTCCTTGTCCATAACTAGAATTCCCCGAATTTTGACAACCCATAGACATGGTCAACGATTATTTGCACTTACTTTACAAATTGAGAAATTGCGAATATTGCAAATTGGAGCATATGCAAAGTGTCCCGGAAATGTTTTGATTTTGAGTGGGAAGAGCTGCCGCGAAAATCAAAGGTTTTCGGTCAATGGTTCTTTTTCACTTTTATATATTTTATATGATTGGAGTTGAGCATTGAAGTTTGAAGTTGTGGTATGTGGCCAATGTTAGGAGTGCAGGTACTTCTACAGGTATAGCATGGTGCTTCATGTAAAAACAGATCCTCTCGTCTCGCTCGCATTCAATTTTATATCATTACAATTTTCTCTTATCATTTATCGCACATTTACCTTTCTGCTCAACTATTTAATTTCAAATCGTTCAAAGAAGTGTGGCATTGATTTTAAACTCAATATCATTCATAAATTAAAGATAATTTTAGTTTGTATTAACATTTTACTCTCGATTAATTCCAAACTTGTTCATCAATGTTCGAATTATTAATTCCGAAAACATATTTAGCGACATGGTGCAATGGAGTCTCTGGTGAGGAATAAATACACATTTTAAGTTTATTATTAAAATAATAGTTTAAATGATTTTCTTATTTAATCAAATATGATTAAATTAAACACTATTTTCAACCTCTTTCTTTTCAATAATTAATCGTAAGAATAAGAATTCGATAAATAAAAAGTATTAAGTACTTTACTTGTTTATAACACTAACCTTATTTTAAACTTCATCAAATATATAAATATGAGAGAGAAAACCAAAATTAATTGTTAAATTATAAATATTTTAATAAAATGTGTAATAAATGTATAGCTTCATACGTTTACGTAATGCGTAAAAAATCGTTTTTATTTGTTAACTAGTAAAGATAAGATAGCCAAAAGGGTTTAAATATTCTATAAAATGCAAGTTTAAAATTATTACAAATGCATATTTTTAGTGCGCTAATCAAAATGTCATAAATACTTGTTAATCACCAGCAAAAGAGCAAACAAGAAGAGCTTCCATCATATAAATTTACATATTTGCCACCATGAGTTAACCAATGTAATAGCTATTTATATTTATTTATATAAAAGAAACATTTTAATAAGAACAGTATTAAGTTTGTATCTTTAATTCATTGCTCCATGAATATGTTTCATAAAAAGATTTATACAACATGGACGAGGAATATGGATTTAAAGAAATGATCTGCCATGATATCTGGAAGATTATATAAAAAAGCCCAAGCTATAATATTATTTTCTTTCCCAACCTTTTTTGTGAATAATAGAAACTGGATAAAACAGTAATGGATTTCTGACTCCTGAGGGGTCATACTTTGGAACTTGAGGGAGAATGAAGGGGCCTTATGGCGCCAGGCAGGTAGACCAAAACCAAATCCTCAATAGATCTCAAATTCTTTCAAGAAGGCCTTCTTTTACATACCCCGCTATCAGCCTATCTAGCTAATGGTTTAATGAAAAGGTACCCTTGTAACAAAGGTTTTAAAGTTAGTCTTAAGATAAACATTTTCATGTGTATATTATATATTCAGTAACCTTTAAAAAGTCTCTATACTCATACTAATACACATCCAAAATATCAGCTATAATATGGATACTTTTAAATTATAAAAGGGAAATAATAAGATAAACCATATCAATGATTTATCTCAATATTTTACATCTACAATTTATTTATATATCCTCAAAGGTGATTAACATTCTTAAGAAAACCCATACATATTTAAGATATTTAAACTTGTAATAAATGATCCTTTGAAATGTGACTCTCGAAGCTCATTTTATACAAAGGTTCTATTTGAATGAGTTGTCGGAATACTTCAACCAATTTGAATTCTTCATTGTTTGAAGGAATTTAGGACAAAGAAATATGCTGTTTAATTTTGAATCAAAATGTCAAATAACTCGTTGGAATTGGTCCGTGTGGAGAGAAAGCTCTTCGACTCGTCACCTGGCAGAACAGTGAGATAGGTGAATGAGGAGTTTTTGGCAGAGTATATTCTTAGGCCTTTGGCCTGCCAATTTCCATGAATGAGTCTTGCGAAATGTCGAATGGGGGGATATGTCATTATTAGCGTAACTAAGGTTGGTTAAGGTTGGCTGTGCGTCTATTTAACCTTGTTTGTCTGAGTCTGGACTGGAAAAGATATGAATGAAAGTCGGGGAGAAAAAATGCCACCATTGGGTCTGGAGGGTTGCGGAGCAAATAGACACATTCCTATTCTCATTTCGAGGATTTGAGCCGTAGGAAGAAGACTCACACGTCCATGAATGTGAAAAAGAGCATATTTGCTACATGGCTAGGCGAGTGACGAGAGGGATTAGTTCCTAGAGGCGAAATACACCATCATAGCCTCTCCTATCTCTCCTTGCGAGTGAATACAAAGTGTTGGGAGTAGGCTATCCGCAGAAAACCCACATGCTCACCAATGGAGCTTAGAGGCGAGGGAAGCGGCGGCTATAGAGGCGTACAGTCTGCGGCGAAATCATATTCCTTTGACTATTGAAATCTCTGGGGTGTTGGCGAGACCTGACCCGCACATTCCGCCACTTTTCCCCGGGTCTCCCGAGCCGGTCGGGCAGGAGCGGGCGGGGCGAGGCGAGGAGGAGATCCAAGGTTCCCCTGGAACTCCTCGTGCTCGCCATCAGACTTGGCCATCCCTCGCCGGCCTTCTGGGGGCACATGGAAGGGGGCTTCGAGGAAATTTCTCTATGGTAGTAGCTGGGGAGTTGGATGCATAGTCGGGATACAGACAGAGTCTAGAGAGAACGTGAGGCTGTAAGCCGAATCCTCAATCCATTCAAACGAGCCCTGTACACTCCAATGTGCGAGAAGAGATCTTACATGCCTATCTCTGTGTGTTCTTCGCTCCCTCTCTCCCTGTCTACACTCGATTGATTGTGAATCAAAGGGAAATACATATATACGATTTTCGCATTCTTGCTGAGATTCAGCCCCTTCTGCCTTATTGACTCCTTTGATTCCTTTACCTTCGTTGGCTCTCATCTGTTCGGCTCAATCGTCGTTCCCACGCGGACTTCGGAGATCTTCCAAGTAAACTCTTCATTTTCCCACATTAGTTTAATAAGATTAATCTTTGAAGAGACAGTGAAGTTTGGGGAAAATAAGTCCATTGGCGTGACCTTTCTTTGTTCTCGTTCACTTAATCATGCAGTATATATTGTAGATTCTAGTGACTTGATCGCTATTAGGAGAACAGAGAACAGAGTTTCTCATATGCAAAAAAGTGTCCAAGATAAAGGAAAATGCATAAGATTTGATTTTGCAAGCCTGACCCTGGGTTTTTGCTCGCATATCTCTCGTCATGAGAAAAAAAGGAGCAAAGTTGTATTTGAAAGTGTGATTAGGAATCCTTGCCTTGTCCTGAAGATGACAAAATTTAACGATCATCTAAATATATTTCTTATTTTTCCATGTGTATTCCAGTGCTGGGAAGGGTTGAGAGCTGCGGATGGTGAATTGGAAATCGCACAAGAGCCGAACCACGTGCTCCACGTTGTCTTCTTTGGAACCGGACTCTTCATTTCGTCTCGTCCACTCTGCCCGGCGAACCAAGGAAGCAGAAGCAGGTGAGCTTCACGTAACCAACCACATCAATTTCTCATGTCTCAAAAATGGTGTATTTTAGAAACTTGAATTTTTATTTGGAAACACGTACATGAACATGTGAATGGGACGGACACTTGTTGCTTCTCCCCAAGTTCCTCCTTTCCGCGAAATCCCAATTCGCTTATAATTCCCTTCCAGTTAGTCCCAAGGGGAAGAATTGAGGATTTCGTTCCCTGTTGTCCTTATCTAATGATAAGTTATATTAATATGAATATATAGAAAAGAGAAAAGGAAATCCGGTGGAAAATGTGCATCATCCACCGAGTCACACATGATAGATTTCACATTGTTTCCCATTGAGAAATTTATCATTTGAGAAATGGTAAATGTCAAAGAGGTCAAATGATATTCGAACATATGACGGACTTAACTAGGGGTTTATGCTCCATGGAGGAGCCGGATTGAATATCATAAGATTTATATCTGTCTTATAAAATACTTTTATCTTTTATTAATAAATAAAGGCCGTGAATGAACTCGGAACTCTATGCCTTCCCATGCTCCCACGACGTGGCAATGACTCGGTTCATGTGTGTGGTGGGCAAGGGCTCTTAAGGATTCGGTTATTCCTATTATTTTAATGGGAAGATTTGGTAATTGCAGAAAGAGTCCTCGTTTGGGAAGGATATAATTTCCTGTGTTGAACGGGAGAGTCGACTTGGAGCCGGTGGAGAGCTGGGACTTTTTTGTCCCTTTTGGGGCCCTTGAGAAGGGTGAGTTTCAGAATCGCCCTTTATGTCTTAAGGGTAAATTCCAGAGGAGTAATGGAGCATTGGGCCTTGAGGAAAAAGAATCACGGTTCACATGTACCGAACACTCAATACTTCATCAACCTTAAATACATTCCTAAATTTAAAACGCTTTCAAAACTTGGAACGGCCTCTAAGGGTCAAAATCCCTGTTAAATGAACTATCCGCAAGAGATTATGTCCAAGCACAAGGAGAAATTTAGAAATGTGACAAAATGGGGCTTAATCCCGGTTCCGGGAATATTTTGAGTAAAAATGGGCTTTAACCTTGAATGGAGCGGGCTGATTAAGAATTCAAGATCAAATAGCATTTCCAAAAATGTGCTAAATGTGAGTATTCAAAATCTCCAGAGGCATTTTGACCAATGGGGAACAATGTGGGACGGTTGTCAACTCGAAATTATTTTGTTAATTGAATTTAAATATAATATAAAGGATTTAATTGAATCCAACATGGCCGCCATTCCTATGTACAGCATATGCATGGGAGAGCTCCTCCCGGGTCTTGGAGTCATTGGTGTGGGAAATGAGGGAATTTGACCGGACTTCTTGTTAGCATTCCGTCCATTAAGGTCCCCTCAACATGGTTAAATGTTAAAGGCAAGGAATTTGACTCTCCTTGACTTGTAAATTAATTTAATAAAAAGAGGAGAGAGAAGATGGCCACAATGGCTCTCTGAGCATGGAAACTTGAAACATATGGTGAGTTTTTGCGAATCTCCACAGGTCCTTCTGGCTATACCTCCAATACATAACATGGCGTTTACCGTCTCCCCAATCAATTCCCACTCTCTGCATGAACTCATTTAAAGAGTTTAAAGGTCAACAAATTGATATTCATTTGTTACATTTTTCAATTCCATCGGATGCGAAATTTGCAAATTTGCGAAAATCCCATCATGCCCATATGAATACACTTTTTATACAAGCCGTTGTTACATCTAATCCCTTTTTGTATTATCATTTAAATATATTTGAGTTTATTCCAATATTATTGCCAAATTCCCAAAGGTGTATCCAATTTTATTTATTCAAGGGTAAAGTTAAATCTCGGTCTCAATTGAGCACTAACGGCGGATGAAATCGCGAAGGGCAAGGAGGTAGGAGAGGGGGAAGAGAATATGCGAGAAGACGAGACGACCGGATTGCTCTTTATTATGCTCCTCTCTCTCTCCTTTAACTCATCTTACTATCTAATATATACATACCTCGAGCATACCTTTAATACGTAACATTATCTCATTTGACTCTTCTACGCAGAGTTTAGCTAAAGGTCTTCTCCGGCCATGATTTCATCTTTTTTAGTTTAGTGTTCTTGGCTCCTCTAACTGTATCTAAAATATTTGCTCAAAGTCGTAATGAAGCCTTAAGGAGAGACAGATGGAGAACGATGGGATCCTTGGTCGTTCTCTGTGTTTGTAAGTAAATGTATAGCAAATGAGTAAATAGCACACTCATGCTTGAGAAGCATGGACAGGTGAGGGTCTCCCCATTATTTTGCCATTTTCCCATGGATTCACTACTTCCGGTCAACCATGTGGCTCCACGAGGAACACATAACTTGATTCCCAAATAATAAAAATGAAAGTATATTAATAAGAAAGAAGGAGGCCAAGTGGATCGTAAAAGGGAAAACGAGTCTATGCTGGCTAAAATGCACTTTGAGAACTTCTTGGTATGAGAGCACAAGAGAGTTTATTTGTGTAGGAAGAGCAATTGGGTCAGGAGGAATCATAAAGAGAGAGAACTTGGCTTAATTAACCATTTCAATTATTATGAAGAGGAGTCATGAAGAGGAATAAGTGGACAGTTTGTGAAATATTTGTCTCATCTGAGAGGACAAGGAGGAGGAGAGATTCCTCCTCTCATGGGCTCGAGAGGGGAATTGATGCGGATGTGGATGAATTGGGTGGATTTATGGTTCCAAGGAGCGACAGAAGGGCAATGAAGCCGGCTTGAACAATGAGGTCAGTGTTTGGCGGGGAGAGGAAATGGAGGAGTTTTTCTCGAGAACCGAGGACCTCAAATAAAATTGAAGGAAAAATACTAACATTTATAATATACAATATATGATATGAGCTGGAGAACTTGGTAGTTTTACTTACTAACTTAAAGTTAGCTTCTAAGCTATATCTTATTAAGAAAGGGAAAAGGAAGCATATGAGTCCATTAGAAGCGACTATCTTAAGTTCATATTTATATCTTGAGGAAAAGAAGGGCGGTCGGGAAGACCTTCAGTCCAGGAGCGGCCCGGAGAGGCAAAAAGTGTGGCCGGAAATCGACCGGGTCGCTGGTGGTAATAAGAACAAGTGAGAGAGAAAGGGAAGGAGGCAAAAGTCCTCGACAAACAATGTGAAGGACTCTCTTTTCCCACCAACTCCAAATCACTCCAGGTTCAGGCTCATTCATTGCCCATTCATTCATGAGGACGAGTTTGGTGAGGTGGCTCGAAAGACCAGAGACAGAAGGGACTTCTGGACCCGGCCAATCATTAACATATTAGATGGCTTCGTATGTGTAATGGACGGCTGGGCCTTTATCTTCCAAAGACCCTTTTCGTAATGGATGGCCGGGAGATAAAAGAGGATAAAGACTTGGCCCGGTTCTTCCTCTTTCATTTTTCGACTCTCTCGTCCTCCTCTCCCTGCTTCTCAGATTCTCCAATCCACGAGACTCCGATACAATAACGACGATGTGAGGTGAATTGGGAATGAACCGAGCTAGTAATATATTTTACTATATTCTATCTGATCTCCACCTTGGCGAGCCTCCTTCCTCTTGTTCGGATTATGTTGGACAGGTAATTACTTATGTGTCCGATGACAGCCTCGGAATCCCTCAAGAACCTCCGCATATCTTATTCTTTTACTTTAACATTAGTTAGTTGGTTAACTTACTCGGTTTCTTGCTCATCTTCGATTCTCAGCTCACATTCAGTCCTCACATTCAAACTGACACATCGCACTGGATCGACTCGTTGTTGGCTAAATAGACATAAAGACGGTGGATGAAAATTGAGAAGTTCCAACTGCGCCTGGGATTCCCATCCTTCATAATAAGACAAACAATGAGTATTATCTTTTTTTCATTCATGCCATCCAGGAGTTGTGAATGAATTATAAAAGAAAAGAGCTTAGGAATGACTGAAGCCGCTAATTGTCTTTTTATCCTCTTGCTTTTCTACTATTGTAGATCCACCAGGTATGTGAATATTCGAATAAGTATATAATCGTTATAGGTTATACTTATTGTTAGAGTATTATTATTGTTAATTAAGTTGACGTTCATCGGGGAATGGATGAGGAATGGGGGACAAATTGGGAAATGCGTGTAATTCTAATTAGTAGTTCAACCACGACTCCGCCTGTCATCTCGTAAATTTTTTAAAGGGACACAGAGTCGTTTAAAGCCCGGTTTATCGTTAGGCAGGATTAGGAAAGGTGGGAAGGATGGAGGAGAGATCCGATTGAGAACATCTGTCTGTTCCTTTCATTCCATTATAAGGACTCTATGCACTCATTCTCCGATGGC
This sequence comes from Neelides sp. FZ-2019, assembly GCA_009869795.1. Taxonomy (NCBI): domain Eukaryota; kingdom Metazoa; phylum Arthropoda; class Collembola; order Neelipleona; family Neelidae; genus Neelides; species Neelides sp. FZ-2019. The sequence continues at coordinate 76,326 of VJMY01000138.1, forward strand.
ATAGAAGGAAAATTATTATGGTGCAATCGGAAAGTTGGTTTGAAATCACCTGAGTGAGTGCAGCGTCGTAATAGCAAAGGGATTGTCAAGTCTCCCCACAGCCTAATTTATATTATTCGAGTTGAACATGTGGAGCTCCTGAAAGGAGAACAAAGGACGGAGGACTTTAATATATTATATTATTCATGCAGAAATTAACTGGCTTCCTCCGAGTTCCCTCTGGAGAACTCCTGAGCTCCAGAAGGGCTTTCCTTCTCATAAACTCACTTACTGGCTTTACTACGGCTCATTGAGGGAATTGGTGAGAGTGATATCATCACATTTCACTTCGTTTTCATTCCATTTTTTCATTCTTTTCCTGGCCATTTAAATGGCAGCTGGTGAACATTTGAGCCAACAGTACCTGCTTATCATTTACCGGGCTCTTTTCTTCAGCCGGGCAAGGGGACCAGGTCGTTATGTGTGCATAGAATGCAATTGTGAGTAAAAATGGAAGTAGGTATTATTAAAGGGAGATCTACTTTGACTCTCACGTTTATTCGTTTCTAGATGAGGTGATTATGGATGGAAGTATGTAGTTAGAGCGGTATAATCAACACATACTGGAACGAATGTAAGTACATTTGTTGGATAAATTGGAACAGGATATTATTGGAGGTAGATAAGGAATTGTTATTATATTTCTCTCTCCCCTTTTCGTGCGAACGTAATCGAAGATCAGTTTGTCTTAATTTACCGGAAAGGGATTTCTACTTCCTTCCTCGCTCATCCGAATTATTTGCCTAACGGCCGGAATGAATTGGAAGAGAATGGAATAAGAGAATTTGAGAGACAGACACTTTTCCACAAATTAAAGTTACAAGCTAGGGATAATTCAAAAAGTCATGTCATGGTTCTCTTATACCTTTACGGAAAATGTGCATGAACTTGAGAGTCTACTTTATAAAAAGCTTTATATTTGTTCAATTTGACTCATATTATATGAATTCTTGTAATATTTCTACTATTTTTCTGTTTTTAAGATTATATACTAGAAATGAAGAGGGTCGGAAGAGAAGGAAGAAAATTAAAGAAAATTTTCTAGACGCGTGAAAAGTGGTGAGGATATGGAATTAGTTGTCATTATTATATTAATAACATTATAACTCATCGTTATAACACGAAACGGCACACGAGAGTTTTGAGGGAGCTCGAGCTGAAATAAAGAAATAAAGATTATTCGTGTAAGTATGTGTGTGAGAGTGTGTGTGATCTCAAGGATAAAGGGATGAGGGAAAATGGTTGAAATGTCTTTAAATGTTAATGAGCTTGCTTAAATGTCCGCCATGTTTGTGGGGCTCAGACTTGAGCGGAACAATACTGATGAGAGACTCAAAAGGAGGAAATCACGATTCGTACTTTCACGAGGAGTCTCATGAGTTTAAAACTCATGCGAAATGAACTACGGCTTTGTGGAGAACAAGTTCTTTTAATAACATTTACATTGTAAAATTGAGTATTATCTCTTGTTTAACCAAATTCTGATGAAAACAAAATCTTTCAAATCTGCGTATTAATGTCTCATGATCCTCTAATTTACATTTTTCATTATTCGCGATTTAAACTCTTCTTCCCATGATCATTTTATTATCATTAATCAACCGTAGTAGAAACAACCTTGATATTTGTTACATATTGTGGTTTCTTGAATTCCTGCAAGAATATTTAAATTTATATATTAAAAAAATCCTTTTTATTCTTTTTTACGAATATTCACATATACGAGCGTCTATCCATTGCTGCTTTTCAGTATTGAATGTATTAGGGAAATATAACAATACGTATATATATCGAGCACAAATGGAAGTAAATTGGAGCTTAAGTCTCATTGTTAACGATTTACGTGTGAACAAGATTTGAAACTTTAAAAAATTTCATATGAACTGCATATTCTTATATGGTTTGCACAAGTATCATATTAGGTTAACTAAATTTATATTTGGAATTTACATCTATACGCTTCTAAAGACTTACCCTTTAAAGTTGTGGAGTAAAGTAAGTAGCATGTATAATTTATATGCAAGTTTGAGTAAATTGGGTTCCAACTTTTTGCGATTTAAAGTTTAAAGCAATTCTGTGGTAAGTTTTTTCCATTGTGAACACAATTACCAAATTGTGATGCAATTTTGTTAAATATAGCAAGAATTGCTCTCTTTTTTCCAACGTAAATAAAATTCGCATTCTTCCCTCAATCAGGACCTAAATAATTATCAAAATTCATTTAAACTTTGTTTAGATTTGACCAATTTTATTTTAATATCATATTTATCAACATTTAATTTAAAAAATAAATAAGATCTTAGATCTCAGAATAAAATATAAGACAGGCAACTTAATAGCTATCAAATTATTATTAAAATTATTTTATATTGTAAAATTGTTTTAATGTTAAGTGACGTAAGAGCAATGAAAGTAGAAGCAAGAAGCTTTTGCATTGCTGCCATTTTAAATATGAATATAATTATCACGAAGTTTAACTAGATCAGCTGCAGAGGATGAGTTTTCTTTTCATGTATTTAGTGCGAGTCTCACTAGGGTGTATATTCTATAAAAGGATTTGCTTGTGCCGTGTATACATAAAATGAAATTGACATATTTAGATTCGCTGGCGCCGATGAGTGTCTCATAAGATTTGTTCTTCCACGGCTCCGTTTTGATGGGAAAACATTTGATCAGCCCATTTTGATTAAAAATAATAAATATCCTTCTCATAAATATATGCAAATGACTTCAAAAGTCTATCTAATCAAGTTATGAAGTGGGGGTTTTCATTAGAATTTACCAAGATTTTTGTTACACGGAATTAATCTTGTCAGATAATTTTCCAAAACATTCCACATTTACTTCACTAAAATGATTTTTTATCAAGTTAAACTTTCATAAAGAAAAACCCAAAGTCAAAATGGAAATCATACAACGTATTTTGAACTAAAAAATTAAGAATTTAAATTGATTTATTATAAATTTTTTTAATCTATTAGTTTGGGTTATTACTTAAAAATTAAAATGATATAAAAATATTCTAAATCCTTTAATATATAAAAGCACTAAGAATGTAAGTTTAAATGACATCATTGTACAATTAATTTGAACATAAAATACTCGACAAAAATAATTATGATACAAACACTTGTGAGGGTAAAATTGTAAAAACTGATACAATTTTACAATACTTGACATAACATGAGAGCACAGGTATTTACGTAGATAGAATTTTTATGTAAATAAGTTCTTACATATAAAGTTTATTGGTGATTTAATCTTTTTTACAATTGCACTTTACATGTTTATAAATCTGAATACTTGGATTTCTGTATACCGAAGTATCATGATTTTTAAGACTATAAATCGTAAGCTTAATATTTTACAATTTGGCTGACGAAAGCATCGATTCTCGCCGACCCATGGCAAAATTAAGGTGTGGTTTTGTTAATTCATATAATATATATAAATAAACAATTTGAGTATGAGAAGGTCAAGTATTCTTTAGGATTAAACGCTTGGCAGATTAACATTTAATAGATAGGAATGGATTGAGTCGAGTCAGGAAATTTGAGTCCATGTTTCTCCAATCCTCGGTGCTTTCACCCCATCTTAGAATCAACAAGTAGCGGCGTTTACCCTCATGAACTCTCTTTGTAACTTATCACCTCTCCCTTAGTACACATGAGTATTGTTCTTGTTGAAAGATTAATTTTTATTTCATTTGCTATTATATTCGTACTTGACACATACTTCACAAGCGGAAATTTTTTTGCCAATTTTCCCTTCAGCTATTAATGACTTTAAAAGCCTTGAGAGCCATTTCGCATTTCTATTATATTGAGTCAAACGTATAGAATAATATGATATATATTCCTCAGCTTGCACTTAAGCTCCAACTTAAGAATGTGAATTGTATTTATGAATATTTTCAAACTTGTAATGTAAGTACACTAAAATTAACTCGAATTTATGATGCATGATTTTTGATAAACGTGACGCTAAACTATATATTACAAAGGCATGAACGTCGCAGAAAACTTAAATATTTTTATCAATTAAATTAATCGTCTGCTAGACTAAATCTAGATTGTTAAAATAGTTTTGATAAGGTCGGAATTTATACATATTAATTTAATAATATTATACTTCTCTGGTTTTTTAATTTTTTGTGACAAAATGTTACAAAGTTGTGGAAGCAGTAAAACAAGATTTTGAGAACAAAGTTAGCCATTATCTTGGAGAATTTCATCTTGGATTAATTTAAGCTGAAGGGACAAGCTTTTCATTTGATGCATAAACCATCTGGTCCAGCCTTCAAGGCTCGTTGGCTCAAACATGATAAAATAATAAGTGAGGCGAGTAATCTGACCAACTAATATAAAGGGAAGAATGTAAAATTGCCAATTAGGCTGATTCGAGTGAAAAGGTTACTTGTTGTGGAGCCGGGTTTCTTTGTTACCTTCAATTCTTGTGTTAAGATGACAAGTTTTTCTTTCAACATTGTACGAGAAATTCGGGAAAGAGGCAGGAGGACATGCGTTTGAACATTACGACGTGATTTTTTGTCACTTGAAAGTAATGTTTTCTTCTTTCTAAGATAATGTCGCTCCTCTTCTTCTCTTTCCCATTTTTTACCTTTTATTTCCTACGAGTCAATGCTTATCCCCCACATGGAATGAATTTTTGATGAGGCAATGAAATTTTGAGTACTCCTCTTTAAAAAATGTTTCATCTTAAACAAGTATTATCGAGTTAAGAACCGTTGTCATTTTCTTTTACAATTACACTCAAAGGTAGTTTGATGTTTTGCGAAATTTGTATATCCCGAGTTTTGAGGGAATAAAACCATCTATAAACAATGGGAGGACTGAGCGCTGAAGTTGACAAAAAGACGAGAGAGGTCTTTGAATTAATTAAAAGAAAAGAATGTAGGTAGAATGAGTCGGGAGCAGAAGGAAGGCGGAACTGTCGTCAAAGTTAGCGAATTCTGAAGAGTTACCACCCTGTGTGTCTCGTTGATTCCCTCCTTGGCCCATTCTTTATCATCTCAATTGAATGATTTGAATTGGTAAATTCCCAAGTTCGCTCTTAGGGCCAATTCATCTTTATTCGTTTAATTCCTTTATGCAGATGAGTTTAATTAAAATGAGATAAAGATTGAGAATGAGACGAGAGGGAGGATCGTCCTCGTAAATTCCATGAGTCTCCATTCTAGGGAACGATAAGAGATATAGGGCATGTAAATCCAGTATACTAAATACACCGGAGAGATACGGAGAGTGTGTGAGTTGCTCAGGCTTACAGGGATGGTCCAACTCGAAATTTAAGTCATTTGGCCGAGAGAAACAATTATTTAGGTGGAGTAACAAGAAGAGATGAGGAGATGGCGACTCGACTCCGAATGACTCGAGAACCTTTCTTCTTCTTAATGTTTAAGTTCTCTACGAAATGCGTGTGTCGATCCCATCCTCAGCAAGTGAGGTCTAAATCAATTCAGGTTTCCCTCTCCGATGAGATCTGATGAGATGAGAGAGAAGGTTGTGAGTCTTGTGAGAGAATGGAAATTCTTATGCTTTCCGAGTCTTAGCTCTACTACCTCTGAAGTTGGTTGACGAACCAAAGACTGCTGTTATGCCTTTATTTATCTGAGCCTCTTTCACCATAATTGCGTGATAAGGAGTCATTTATTAAGGACTTGGTGGAATTTTGGAAGGATGATCAAATAAACTTTGATGTTAAACTTTGATACTCGAATTCCACATCAGTATGTGGGCAACGTAGTAAAAGGATACGAGTAGTAGAGAATATAAGGAAGACGAGCAAAGGTTTTTTTTCGGTGCAATTACGCGTAATAAGACTCCCATTGAATGATTTGGTTTGGGGAGAAAGGAAGTGTTCAAATTACATTTTGAACTAATAATTTAATGGGGTCGGAGCAGGTTGATTGAATCCAAAGCTCGCCCTTCTATATTTCCCATTGAAACCCTTGAGGTGAATTGGCAATATTAATAAAAATTCCTCAAATTCCCGGGGAGGAACACACGCATTGATGGTTTGAGGATCCCCTTCGTTCCCACGCTTCACGCACTCGAGTCACCATTGAAAAGGGCAGGGCCTTCTGTTATCATCCTCAGGGATAATATATCCTAGTGGAGTTATTATATGTGGAGGGGCTCAAACAGAGCCACAATAACACACACACTCAGGTAGGGAGTTATGTAAGGAAAAGCTACCTGGCTGCCTCTGAGCCCTCATATAAATACAGTAAATAAATGTATTATGTACACATATTAGGATATTTCCCTATTGATGATCATGATGATGATTGTATGATATAATAATCCTCTGCTCAAGTATTATTCCTCTGAATCATATATAATGCAAATTGAGATGCCAATGGGATGATGACTTTTTCATTTCCCCCATTTCTCACCGTCGTGGTATTCTCCGACAGCCAATTGAGGGAAATTTCATCTCTGAGCCTTCACAAAGGAGGATTCCCTCCTGACTGCCGCTGCTCCTCTCATCATGATCATCACAGACAGTAGGTTTACTTAACTTATGCTCCACTGAAAGAGTCATTGAGATGTTTGTGACTTGACGGAACAATTTGTTTTGCTTCACAATTTCGCCAAAAAGCCTCCTAAGAGCCTTTGTGTCCTTTGTTTACAATCCTAGTAGTCTTGATTATTTATTTGGAAAGATCTAAACATCTCGCAAAGGGCAAATCACCTTTGCCTTCTATTTAACCATCGTTTTTCCTAACATTCCCTGTAATTTAATGAATATAATATCTTTTTAAATATCTTTTTATTCACTGGCTGTGTGCTAGGATTGAATTTATATAGATTAACCCTAAATTGAGATGATTGATCTCGTTTTTGACATTTCCATCGGGCAGATCAGTCATATTAAATTGTGGGTTTTGAGTCTTTTGACAATTAAAATATCAAGTTGAGCTTAGGTTTGATGGATGGTCGGATGGATGGATGGTTTTCGGACTTTCGGTTTTGTATTTGCGGAAGAGATGAAACAATGAGGTTAACCCGTGTAAAAGATCAAAGTTGGCTTTTCTCACGTAAAGTTTTTCTCTTGGATTTAACGAAGACTCTGAGAGGTGATTCATGTCTCTTTGGAACAAATTTGAATATATTGACATTAATTAAGAATTAAAGCATGAGAACTCAATGGCCAATGAGGACATTCTAACATCAGGTCTTGTCATGCTATAGAGACTTGGATCGAGTCTTTTAAGGCGGAATTGACTGATTTATAAAGGAGCAAGGAAGAAGTGGCTTAATTGGTGAAAAAAAGTTGTTCATTATTTAGATCGAGTTTGGTAATTCCTGGATAGATTTGGGTGTGATAGAATCCATTATGAAGTAAACAATGTCGCTGAGCAGATGAGGAGCCTCAATGGCTTGCTGCGTTCAGTTCAGTTAAGAGGATGAACAATGAAGTTGTAGAATAATGGGCTCCTTGGTCTTTGAGCAGGGTGAGAAGAGGATGCTTGACAGTGGAATGTCTGATGTGTTCGGCCGGCGGATGGTCAAAAGAAGATGAGAATTGAGAGCAGAGTGGAGGATATACCCACATATTACATTTAATAGTGTCGAATATACCTCTTCGTATCCTTTTCGAATAAAAAGAGGAGGGAAACAGAGATAAAAAAGTGGAATTCCTCGCCGACGCACTATAAGTTTAATATGATTAAATGCTTTACCTAGTGATCCTCACAGGAGTTATCTTATAATTATAATACAAATAGCTGAGGTCTATTTGGGCTCTGAGCGTCTGTGAGTCTCCGCTGAGATGCGGACAAGAAGGTGCGGGAGCTCTCATCTCATTCACACTCACCCCCAATGGGATGAAGTCAAGTGACTTGATGATTCGGTCCAAGGAGGAATTCCATTTCCTCAATGAATGTAAATAGTTAAATATATAAATATAACCTTAAACTTGGCTTTCTCTCCGAATGAATGAGTTGGCTCTCCTGTGAGTGAGAATGGCATTTTGGAAGTTCTGAAGGAACCCGACCCGATCCACTGAGCCCCATGAGATAAGTGGAACCTCCCTCACGACTCCAATAAGAAAAGGGACAAAAGCCCGTTGCTTCTTCCCTCACCAGCCAAATTATTGAGGACAGGCACTGGGTCGGAAATCGGAATGTGTTTTGAGAGACTCCACACACACCTTCAGCTATTTAACTTTGAGTATTCTTAAGAAACCCATACCTAGGTTAATAAGAACTCAATTTCCTTAAACTTAGAGGGAAATATTTGTTCATGGAGGTTCCGCACATTCCTGTTGCTCATCCTCTGGATCAAGGGATTCTTCATATATTTAAAACTATTTACATTTTTACAAGCATTATATCATTCCTTTTATAATATCCTGATATAACAAAGCTCATATTCTTAAAGGTACTTACGTGAGATTACATACCTCTTGTGCCAAGAGCCAGAAATTCCAGATAATTATGAACTTGCGCTTCTGGAAATCCTTTTCATACTTAACTTGTCTATTAGACACATAATATATCCAACCCATCTCCTATAGCATTTAAGAGATTAATAAGGTTCAGGTTTTTCGAGACCAATATTTTAGTAGCTTCTGGCCCTCTGTTTAATGTGTAAGCGAAGCGGTAACGAGGAATAAATTGCCTTTTCTCGCCCTTCACTTGACCAAATTTCTCACACCATTCAGGATTCCAAGATGGATTTCTCAACTAACCTTACTTGACTGGCCTGGAGACAGTTTTCTATAAGCAGGATATATGCCTATATACCTGGGTGATGAAATTCGCTCTCTGCTCACACAAAAGCTAATAATGAAATAAGCTAATCAATGAGAGGAGAGCAGAGACAAGGAACTTGTATTAATTGTAACTGCTCCCTATAAATGTCCAATAACTCCTGAGTAATGAACGAAAGGACCTTTTGCTCTTGTTCCCACTAAGGTAGTACATTCTTCTTCGACATTTATTCGCTTATTTAGCCATGATTTTGAGGAATGATAAGTTCGCCGGTATACAATAAGATTACATTTATATGATTATGCTCAAGACATGTATGGTATAAATATTAGCCATTATGTCATGTAGTTATACTCATATAGGAGAAGAGAAAGAAAAGGCTCCCTTACACATGTGTGTTCATCCTCGCGAATAATGTTTAAGTTAATTATCAGAGTAGGTTTGAGTATGAGAAGTTTAAAACACAAACAATTCCCATCATCTCCCTCTCCTGTCGTGCCATGTCTTGGTCGTTCATCACCATAATAATAATTTATTATATACATTTTTTTCTTTGTTTGAATTGAGAGGTTTATTCTCTATTATGAGGAGATTTATTAAGGGAACCCAGTGTTGGAAAATGGGATTTCTCATGGACCAGGCTGAACTCATTCACGCATATTGAGAAGGGGTTCGCCCATCAAGTTTACATAATCTCATGCCCTACGAACTACGAAAACCCTCAGCGTAAATGATCATGAATATGACCGCATGCACACGTATGAACATTACATAATGGGGATGGCAAAGGGGGAGAGACCCTTTCTCGCGTGTGAAACCGAAGGAATTTTCAGACGCACACACACACACACACACACCGTGTGAATGAATGAGGAGTCCGAGAGACTCCATATGAAAGCAAATGACAGACAGTGACAAAAATACACGTGATTCATGAGAAAACAAACACTGGAATATTTAATGATGGAGCGAAGGAGTCAAATGAAGTTTTGGGCCCTCTTGAAATGATGGCATGTCTTTTATGCTCATTCCCACCCTCCACCCTCTTCGTTGTGCCTCGGATCTTGCACGGAAATATTTGAATTGGCTGAGCAAACCAACACAATGGATCAATTATCTTAGCCCATATTCTAAATAAGAACTTTTGTGTTTATCTCTCGGGACCTGTAATTATAAATAGGTGAACACAACAGTTAGATAATGGCTTATTTTCTCCGAGTGCTCAACACGGTGAAAGCGTAGCGTGGGAATCTTCTCAGTCCACACATGTTCCACATATTTTTAATTGAGATGGTTCTGCATGATAATTTTAAGGACTTTTGAGTCATATTTTGACAAATTCTTTATAGTGTTTGAAAGGCGGATTTGATGAGTGGATAAATGAGCAATTTGAGAATACTCGAGCGTGTAAATATTGAGCATTAAAGTTTGAAAATTAAAAATTGGTTAATTTTCTTAAAGTGCCAACAGTGAGATTTTGCGGTATGTAATGTCAATTGAAACTGGGAGATTAGTTTGCATGGTTTATTAATGTACTTGTGTTGACAGAACGGAGGAATGTGCGAACCGGCCCAAGTTCACATTGAGTAAATACACTTTCGTCTCTGTTTTAAGAAAGGGACTTTATGTACTTTGACTTTGAATGGAGCCAAAAGATATTTCCCCGTGACGGCGTTTGGGATAATATAGATAATGTGCTTAAGCTTGTTTGGCAATTCAGCAAACGTCGGCCTGTTTAAAGTTTATCTCAAACTTTTGCTTATTCATTTCTATGCTCTGGCACCTGGTTGACAGACACATTATAATTACTCTCACATTCATCTACATATTTTTTGAGAAACGGCTTTGACCTCACCATGTTAATTCTATCGTACCTCATAATTAATTAATATCATAATCAGAGTTAGGTAAGTTTGATAGCGATTGTTCACTTTGCCTGCCTTCAACTGCTATTCACCTATAGAAATTTGAATAAATAGAAATATTAAAACATTAAAAAGAAAATGACAATGGAAGAAGATTCAGGATTTTCATTGAGGATTATAATTAAAGTCAAAATTGTGCCTTAATCATTCTTATTGAACTCGAAGGGAATTATTCACATTAAGTCGAATTACCAAATGCATTTTAAATGTTCAAATTTTCGAATTGATGGATTAAGTGCTGGGTGCATTCAATTATATGGAGATGCCTATACATATGTGGTTATTTACAAAGTAATAAAAGTGGTTTAGATAGAATATCAATGATTGAGTGATATCATCTGTGTGGAGTCCTGCCGACCTCCTGGAAGCATGTTTTCAACTCGGACTTGAACTCCACGCTCGAGAGCTTCTGGAGTGAAAGTGATTTTTTGCATTTTGGCTCAATTATACGAAGCTCCTGCCTTCAAACCTGTGTGCTGCAAATTAAATATATTCATAGATCAAAAATGCTATATTTTATATTATTTAAGAGAACTAGAGATCGTGCTCTTATCTTAATAGAGATGAAAGAGAGAACGACAGGTGTGTAATGGCCCGGACTTTATATTTTGCATTTATTATGCAGTTTTTTTCGGGGATAGTTCGCGGCGGAAAGGTTGCTGGTGGCACGAGTGGTAGTGGCTTGAGTTCTTCTACAAGGTGTTGGAGCCGTCTTTCCTCGAATACCCAAAGCCCCAAAGACAGATGATCTATCCCGAGGAACCTTCAGGAGAGAAAGTGACTAATGAACTTTGCCGACCCTCTTTGCCCTCCCTAACCATCTGCCGTCGCTGAGGTCCTCCACGATGCGCCTCTTTAAGACCTCGACCAACCGGACTTTTTGAATTTTAATACATAATTTTACCATTCTGCTCTTTAACTCTTTAGCTCTTCCTCACTTAAATTAACATCATAAAATAATCGAATTTGACAAAGTTTAAGTTAAACCATTTGTTCCTTATCTCTCACCTTCGTCACCCAAAATCTTCTTTTTCTATCAAGTCAAAGAGAGGTCGAGGAAGGAGATTAGAGTTCCAAAGATGAGCGGAGATCTAATAGGTAGATTGTCTCCTTGTCGCTCTCTTTGTTCAAATACTTTTATTTGACTTCGCATGCCGATATCTCCTATTAGAAGTGAGACTTTAATCGCGAACATTCATCTCAAGTGGAATTTTTCTAATGAGCTAATGTACTCTATGATGGTTTTGGTTCTTTCTCGGCTTGATGCTCTCTGTCAAAGCATCAAATTACATACTCGTTTCCCATAAAGGTGAATATGACAATCTAAATGGGATCCATTGGAGGGACCAGCCCTGAACGCTGTTGTGATCACAAAGGAGGGAAAGCTGATCAAATGAGATTGAAAAGGAAGTTCTGATCCGAACGTGAAGTCTCTGTTTTGGATCTCGTCTGGAATCATATAGGGACAGCAGGTGTGGTGTCCAGAAAGGTAGTATGCTATTCTGTGGACTGAGCTTCACAATTGAGCAAGAGCATCTGGCAGAGGAAGAAAGGTGTGTGAAGTGGCTGCTGCCGCGGCTGTTCTGTTCATAGCTATGGCTAAAGGTAGGAACCGGGTTCAAAGGTTTGGACAAAAAATCATGGATCGGACAGGATTGAATGAATTACTATACATGCCTCCCCTTGCAACAGTCCCCATTGAGGAAGCCTGAAGCCCATCGAAGGGACGGATCCTTGGAAAGTGTAAGGGGAGTTGACTCAGCTTGTGAGGGTTCCTCCATGCAGGTAAAGATGAGGAAGCTGAGGTTCAAGGGGAGCCCTGGGATCTGAATGGAGGTCTTGGAGCCAGAAAGGTTCGCCTATTGTTCTCCTCAAGGGATAAGGGAACTATAATGCTCCTAGCTGAAGTATATCTCTGAGGAGAATATCAAGGCTGTGGAGTATAAAAACTATATGATGGAGCGAGAACTAACCAAGGGGGTTTTAAGGGCTCTGGACCCTTAGATGAGGAGAGACTTTTTGGTCTTGTCCGTGTTGTGCGATGATGTTGGGAGTGATCGTGCCGTGAGTTTGTTCAGGGTGTTGGGTGGCTTCAAGTTCTCCTCCTCTCTTCGCCTACTTTCCCTCAATATCTCTACCGCCCAAATTTCTCTCTCACTTGCCCTCACCAGTCTCGTCCTCACGTTCGTTCGTATCATTTGGGAGCGTGTCCGGTTCATTGTTATTGTGTTCAGTGGTGGTCCTCTGGGGCAAAGAGGCATATATCATTAAGAATTCTTCATTTCCCCTTTTGGTCCATTCCTTCATGTGTTCATTGTGTGTTTGGAAGTCCAAGGGTTCTGGCGACTTGACTTAACTTGGCTTATTATGCGAGAGATCTCTTGTGGAAGTGGCCAAGAGACTTGAGTGCGTTGTTCAGTGCCGTTCTCTGTCGTTACTTTCTTTTAAAAACCCATTCCAATTTTTTCTATTTGCCGCTCAGGATATTCAATTGAGAGAGTGAGGGAGCACGAGGAGGAGGACGGGCAGGACGGGTCCGCCAAAGGCATGCACTGTGCCGGACCTAGATGAGATTAACTGGACTATGAAAACAGAGTTCTCCGATCCCTTCAACTTTGACCCTTCAAGACAGCATCAGTCGAATGCCTACAAGGAGGAAAACATCATTGGGAATGGTAAGCTCTTTCCACTCATTCCATTTCCTTTGTTCCTCCCGTTGGGGAGATATGGGTGAAAGGGACAGTCTATACTATCGGTTGAGAACTGGTTCTTATGTCATTTAAATTTAATGCTTTGTCATTTACGATAGTCAGTGATTTACCTTATTTATTCGAGCCTTACAATTATAATACTACTAGAAAGTTTGTTTAGCACAATAAGGTACGTTTATTTACCGTTTAGTTATAAGAGGATTTTAAGTTGGATAACTTGTTGATTACTATTACTAAATTAGTAGATTATCATATTGTCATTACTTTAATTTTGAATTTTCTTAGGGGCGTATGGGACGGTGTATAAAGCTTCCGACTTGAACAATCCTGGAGAATATGTGGCACTCAAGAAAGTCCGGATCCCTCTCAATGAAGATGGGGTTCCGGTTTCGATACTCCGGGAGATCTCCCTGGTGCGACAACTCGAGAGGTTTCAGCATCAGAATATTGTCAGGTTCCTAGACGTCGTTCATGGACCGAGGCAGGGAAATGAGCAGAGTTTTACGCTCTTCCTGGTCTTTGAATATGTCGAAATGGACTTGGCCAAATATATTCAAAATGCACCAAAGGAGGAACTGACTCCGACCAAACTCAAGGTATTTTCTTAATTTATATGAGAATAAGATTTCAGACAGACTTATAACATCCCACAATATAAATATTTTCCAAAACTTAATATCGATAAGGCCGGAAATCGTAAATGGAATTAACATTTTTAATAGGTACAAGTACAATTAATATTAGCTAATTTGGTCAGTTACTATCCTTTTTGTCTGAGATTCGCAAACAAGACATTTAAGATTATTTCCTTTAATTTGAATTCTATAGTTAAACTGTAAGATACAATGATGAAAATAATGATGATTGATGATGAGGAAAGATTAAACTATAGTATTACTTACTCCAAAATTAATAAATAAATAAATACTTATTATTAATTTATTTGGCATTTATACATCAGTTTCCCATTCAATACATGATGTGAGGTGTGATCCTTCGTTCATGAAATTCAATACATCCATCCAATCAAACAAAGGAAGGAAGGAATGAGGAACGTTGCGGGTGTAGGGTGCGAATTTGTAGCTCCAATATTTAAAAATGCAGTATCACAATTATAATAATTCCAGCGACTTTGCATTCAAAGGTCGTAAAAAAGGATATCATTGAGATGCAAATTTGATTAATCAATCATCTATTAGCGTTTATCATCTTTACTTTTAGAATTTATCTGATTAATTTTATCAATATCACACATTGAAACCATATATAATTAACCACTTCTAATTAACTATATAAATATTATTTACATTTACAACTCCGTATTATTAATTCCTTATCCATATCATGTCCGTTTAATAGTAAGTTTTTAAAAAAGAATTTAATGATTTACTGAACAATTTAATAATAAACTATTTCTCATTTTCAGGATATAACATTCCAAATCCTATGTGGGGTGGATTTCCTTCATAGTCAACGTATTGTTCACAGAGACTTGAAACCGCAGAACCTCCTCATCACAACGACTGGCCAAGTCAAATTGGCTGACTTTGGTCTTGCCAAAATCTACGATTTCACAATGAAGCTCACGAGTGTCGTCGTCACTCTGTGGTACCGCTCTCCCGAGGTATTAATTGGCGGAACTTATGGGACCCCCGTGGACGTTTGGTCTGTCGGTTGCATCTTCGCCGAGCTGTTTAGAAGAAGGGCCATCTTCCCCGGAAACGGCGAACGTGATCAAATTGAAAAGATATTTGAGTAAGTTCTTCACAGACTCATTACAGATATACCAAATACTAAATAAGCCTCGAGAAATTCCTGACATTTGACAATGAGTTAATGGAGGATTTTCTTTTGCAGTGTTATAGGTACACCCAGGGAGCAGGACTGGCCGGTGAATTCCAGGATACTTCACAAGAACTTCATTCCCCGCTGTGCCAGGAACTTGGATATTGTGGTTCCAGGTCTTTGTAGTCGCGGAAAGGATCTTCTCAGTCGGCTGATTCGGTTCAATCCGACGGATCGGTTGACAGCCAAGGAAGCCCTAAATCACGAGTACTTTGAAGGCTTCTCTGTTCCTCCAATCGAGATGATCAGCGAGTCTCTTGTGGACCCACCAATAAATTTGAATAATACACTCAATTCTGCTATGAACACAAGTGGTGTAACTTCTCCTAATGACTCAGGTTATTCCTCCATGTACTCGGCATGACAATTAGCTCAAATTAGTTACAATCCCCAAGGATCCAAGATCCCCCCTTGATCTTGTCTTGGATCTTGGATCCCCAAGGATCCTTCCCCTGATTATTGCATATTTAAATCGTCGGTAATGACGAGAACACCAGACCGTCTCAAATAGGTTCGGCCCGTTGTATATTTTTAATTCCTCCGGCCCGGCTTGGTCCGGTTCGTTTATTTATATAATTTAAACTAGGAACTCTACGACCCGTCATCGTCATATTTTAATTATGTTGGAAGCGTCTTCCCGGCTAGGTCCGGATCGACCGAACAAACCACGCATGCATGGGTCGAAAGGTCGAGTCTGACCAGGTCAAACATTTTCGCACACAGTTTAGGACCTAACGAAGATATAAGAGACTTGCCGGGTCTGCCCGACCCTTTTTTCATTCGTCCACATTTATTAAATTAATATTGTTCGTGGGTTTGTTTATTATTATTGTTTATTTATTTATTTATATTCTATATTTATTTATTTATTTTACTTAATTTTTAAATCAACGAAAGCACGGATGATGTGCCTAAAAATCATAGTGAAAAAAAAAGCGATCTTGATTCTAATAAATATTTGATATTGTCGAACTCCACAGGAGTTGTAAAATTTGTTCGCCTATTATTCGCACAACTATGACTAATTCCTGAATAAATGCAAGTCTTGGTACAAAAATTAACACCTATTATGTTTATCTCTCATTAATCATAAACATAATCATAAAGCATGAAGACTAAGTCAAATCATCCATATTTGTCATCAAAAGAAATCATTTTCACTTTTCATTTAAATTCGCTTGTGGCCATGTCAATGTTATTTTAAGAAAATTAAAGTATACCTTCTTGATCTCAACCTTTTTCTCGGGTCATTCACGTAAAATTTTCACCCGATACGGGCGCTTTTATCTATCTCCCACTCTTCCAACTTTCTCCCCATTTTCTAAATTTTCAAGTGATTCGTGACCTTTGACCTCAGTCAGGATGTGCGGCGGTGGTGTAAGTACAATACATTTCATTGGTTATCATTTTCTCGCTTTCCATTTTCTCGTTTATCCATTTTCTTGTTTTCACTTTTCTCGCTTTCTCATTTTTTCTCATTTTCACTTTCCTCAAATTTCTTCATTTTCTTATTTTGATTTTCATACTATTGATTTTTTGAATAGTGTGGATGCGGCTGTAGCTGTTACCGGCCTTGCTGTGGATGTTGCTGTTGTCCCACTC
This sequence comes from Neelides sp. FZ-2019, assembly GCA_009869795.1. Lineage (NCBI taxonomy): Eukaryota > Metazoa > Arthropoda > Collembola > Neelipleona > Neelidae > Neelides > Neelides sp. FZ-2019. The sequence goes on from VJMY01000138.1 coordinate 93,188, forward strand.
TTTGTGGCTGTGGATACGGCTGCGGATGCGGATGCAGGTTGGTTCTCATTCATACAATTGTATAATTCGGAAAAACTTGGGTTAAATGGTTAAATCTCAATTGGCTCTTGCTTATGATTGTTCATCCTTGTTCAAGGTGCTGCTCCAGTCCTTATTGCACTCCCCGTTGCTGCTGTCCTCAGTATTGCAGCTGCGGATGTGACCGTAGTTGCTGTGGCTGCGGTTGCTGTTGAAGACCCATCGTTCTCACCTACAGATGCGGTATTTAAGCCTTTTTTCTCTTCTAGGAGGCCTTGTCGCCAAACCCTCTGCTGCCGGCCTCCTTGGTCTTCGTCTCGCTCCAGAATAACAACATTTGATTCAAAATGCTCCCGTTCAATGCCGTGTCTCCCGGCAAAGTGGCCGTTTTCTCCTTTTTCATTTTCACTTTTTCCAAATCGCAACAACAAACTTGACCCCTTGTTTGCAATGGCTTTCGTTCGTTGTTGCGATTTGCTCATCTGCTAAATCGCGACAATTTGCTAACCATGTAATTTGATAGATATGAGAACTGGATAAATTGTCTTGAAAGTCTTGGGCCAAAAGTTGACTCAAACCTTTGCGGATCTATATTGTCCTCCCGAATTGAGAATAGGGGAATGGGGATCATTGGTGTTTATGGTACAAACTCGTATGAACAGTGTCTAATTGTCCCTCTCATCCCAATTGTCATTTGCCGGTAACTAATACTGTTTGGTTCCTTTTCAGGCTGTTGCTGCTAAGTTGACCATCATCTTTTCAACATGGAGCTGACGGACCATTCCACCTCTCTCGCCGACAAACCTTTCATTTTTCTTATCCTGATTGAAATCTAAAAAATCTTTTGTCTTCTCTACACACCTCTCTTCTGAATGACCATACAACTCTAAAAATTCAAATCCAAATTTAATCAAATCAAATCAAATCTAAATAAACGTGAAACTAACCACCATATTCTTGTGTTTTCATTGCCATTCATTTGTTAGAATAGTTTATATTGTGCATTTTCTCAGCTAAGTCTCAGGTCGTAGTTGCAGGGTCATTAGGTCATTAGTCTTAGCTCTTAGGCAGGAAGGATAGATGAGGTGTCTTTTGTTATAATCTCGCAATTTAATATAGAATTTAAATGCTTGTGGTTTAAAGACTTGTGAAAGAGAGATTTTAGTTTTTCACTTTGCAAATGGCTATTTCATGCCATATATATGAAGATTGTTCAAATTCATTTGCTCATTTTCACTTTCTTCTTATTTTCATCTTTTCTCAGTTATTTAACTTTTAACCAAGATCAAAGTTTCTAGTTTTAATCGCAATTAATTATTATTATGATTTAAATCTAAGACTAGTCAATATCTAAATATGTCAATCATTAGTAGAGCCTTGTCGAGTTTTACAAGTAATTTGAGTTCTCTCCTTACTCAAGATGGAAAGAAAGTCCTCAATATAGTACAAGTCAGGTTCAAATTCCAAGACATTTTTGTGCCCAAACCGGGAAAGGGTTATTATCGCCGAATTGTCCACTATGAAGAACATGATAAATATACCATAAAGCCAATTAGGACCACGAATTTGGCCGGAAGAGACCCTAAAACAGGCATGTTCTATTTTGATTTACATATTACATCTTGGCGGGGGTGAAAATGTTTAATAATTCGAATGGAGATTTTTAATCTGACCTTGTTTGAAATTCTTTTACTTTAAATTAACTTAAAAAATTCATTCCGCATTCATTTCGAATTCATTCCGCATTATTTAATTAGAAAACGTAGTAAGCACTTTTCTAATTTAGTTATTATTTCTCATTTTAGGTAGAGTCGTCGTTGGGACTTTAGGCGGTGGAATAAAATGGCCTTATCTTTGGGTGGACTATTTGAGAACTGCACCTGTCAATGAGCCTCTGATTGAAAAGGTTTCTCTTATATTAATAAACATTATTTTAATGATACATTTCAAATTAGAGTAAAAGATCGATATAAATATGATTTAATTTAATAGGTTATTGAGATTATTCCCGAGCCAAATAGAACTGCTCATCTAGCTCTTGTCGGACAAGGGGACAAACTCCGCTACATCATAGCCACAGAGAATATGAAAAGAGGAGACATAATAGTAACTTCGACTGAAATCACAAGAAATGCTGGTAAGAATTAGTTCTTAGCCTATTTATGGCAATTTGGAAAAATCTTTTAACTATTTTCTTTTTTAAATAATATTATAACTAAATGCGAATTTTTAAATTTATAGTTCGTCCTAATGAAGGAGACGCATATCCACTTGGTTCACTTCCAATGGGAACTATCATTTGTTGTGTCGAAAAGTTTGCTGGAAAAGGCGGATATTATGCTAGAGCTGCAGGGACGTATTGTACAATCGTGAGGAAGATCGGAAACCGTGTCATCTTTACTCTTCCTCAAAAGGAGGAAGTATCTGTTCACCAAGAATGTATGGCTGTTGTTGGTATGTTCAAAACTTATTATCGAGTAGGGAATTGCTATTATTTTAATTTTGGAAAATAACTAATTTTGTAAATGCATTATGAATTGTAGGGAGAGTATCGAATAAAATCCACGCAAGCATCCCAATTGGAAGCGCTTGGCGTCTTCGACATCTTGGTTATTGTCCCAGGTCAGGACTATGGCAAAGGAAGACTGGAAGACATGGAAGGAAAGTTCGGGCGCCTCCTCCAGTTAAAGATTTTGACGTTCCACCAGAACCTTTGCCCCCTCTTTATAAACTCACTATTGATAGTAAGCCCTTTCACTATGAATAAATTATTTAGAGAAACATTATTCATGTTTCAATTTTTTAAATAATTAGTAAGAAATAATCATAACATTCTGTATTATTATTTAATACAATAAAAACGCACCTTTCTGTGGCATTATGGACATGGTCTCATTTCATTGATAATTATATATCTAAATAATAATAAATAGTACATTATATACGTCATACTCAATAAATTTTACAAGACATTTGGTTCCAACGGACGCATTGTTTGTTATTCTGATCAAAGTGCATAAACATCAGACACGGCATTGCATATTCTAAACCATTAATGCATGTAATATAACTTCTGCAGTCATTTGCATTTGCATTATTGTAGTCATCGTCCCTTGATTGCCTGCAGTCAACTTTTTCAATTGAATCGACGCATTGGAATAAGCAATTTACTTAAGCTTAAATTAATTATTTTATTACTTTTTTACTAATTAATTATTAATTCATATGCTTACCAAGATTATTGAGTAATATTAAATACATATCTGATGGATGTTGAAAATAGCATTGTTTTAGTATAATATTAAAAAAGATCTTTATAAGATTGTAGATATCTTAGAACAAATATTCTGAAAGTGTAGAAGAATATGAAATAGGTATTTAGTGCTTACAATTTAGAAATCACGATTATGTCAACAAGTTAATGTAGTAATTAGTTAGGTCAATAACATTTATAATAACAAATATGCCTTATAACATAAGTCATTAATAATTAAATATTTAAAAAATATCTTAAAGCCAAGTTAAAAATGTAAGTAGGACTGAGGAGGGTTATGACCTGATGGTTTTGATGAATATTGTATTAATATGGATTGCTGGTGTTTTTGAAATATCGTTTTATTATAATTATACTTCAGTATCTCAGTTCCCTCCAGATAGGGAATTGAGATCACATGTGTAGAAGCCTAGCTTATACAATCCGAGTAGCCTTATTGTTTTTATTCTTGATTTTTATCAACTGCCATACATTTCAAAATTCAATGGAACTTATACATTGCGCATTGATGGCTATTGAAAGTTTTTAATATTTAATAATATAATACCTTGCACTATGCATTTAGTGGCACACATCTGTAAATGTATATTTATACTTCGCAAGTTTATATATTCTAGATACATATTATAAATTATTGATAATTAAAGCTTTTTCTTAAAGTCCAAAAGAATTATATAAGGGTTCAATATGTTATCGAATCAAAGTAAAACTTAACTTAATATTTTTATATTAAGATTGATTTAAACAAGCATAAATACATAAATAATGATTGAAAAATGCATTTAACTTGCTCTTAATTACTTTAGAGTACAATATTACTTTAATAAATTATCATGAACATGAAGCATGATAGAATATATGAGATTACATTTTAGCTAGGATTGTTTACCGCAAGCATCTTTTGCCTTTCTTTCTTAGCAAATTCGAAAGCGCACTTGTCCCACTGTCTATTTTCGAGAGTTTGTAAGATAATTGAGTTCGCTTGATTTGGCTTCGTTAAACTCAGGTTCACTTGCGGCAAGTCAGTCAATTTTGCATCTGAGGGTGTGAATGGAACCGAGTCGAGTGGAACAAAAACCTCACCAACGAAATCGTTACGCCCAAATAGGTCGTGGTCTTTTAGGCTGAACATTATTAGTCCGCCTTGTGACATCTCCAAAGGACTTATCAATCTACAAAGAAATAATGGCATGTTAAAGTTTATCATATTTTAATAAGCTACTAGCTAGTATAAAGTTAGACATAGAGAGCTTTTTTTAGAAATGTGATTTCAAAATTTTACATGGAAAAAGTCTCATCAAACAGCGGGAATAAAGTCCTTTTCTTCACTTTAGTCTTTAGTTTTGGAGAATTTGGAAAGAATTCATCCGGAATGAGTTTGATTTTGACAAATGGATCGCATTGTCCATTGGCATCTGTGGATTTGAGATTCCTTGCATTGAGAATCTCAATTCGGAGAGTGTGAATGTCTTCGCAATACTGTGCCCTTATGGTGATCATCCCATTCTCACCAGGTTTGCTCACCTTCTTCTGCTCGTTGCATCTCTCTAGAGAGTATTTGAGAATTAAGTCTTTAGTGTAGGCTCCGTGTAGCTCAACAAGGGCTTTGATCTTCCTCATTTTCGCATTTTCGATGCTTTCAGGAATTCCATCCGGGTAGAAAAAGTTCATAAGTATTTGTAACATATTGTGAATTTGGTTGAAGAAATTTGGCGGTCGTCGTTTCTATAAATTAAAGTTTATGGTTTAAAAGACATTTGAAGGGTGTTTATGTATGACTTTTATAAGATTTTTATGAGACTCTAAATTAGATTATAACCTCTATATTAGTATGAATGAGGTCCTCAAGTGCTGTGGAAGTATATTCCCAAATGATATCAAGAACTCGATTGAAACTCATTGGAGTCATTTTGTTCTTGAGCTTGATCAAATTGTTGTCCAAATACTTAATGGCTTTGTCCATCCCCGCATTCTCATCATCAATCTCACAGCCTTCCAGTAAGAGCCGATAAATTATTGGTTTAATCTAGATATAAAGAAATGTCAATTACAATACTCCACTGTAAACTGCACTTTTCTACCTGGAAGCTTGGAAGCTCAACTGTTTTATAAAAAGCTTAATGTTTATTTAATAGTTTTAATTTAAGAATTAAAATTCGGGGTTTTAATAAAGTATGTGCATAAACCAACCTTCAAGCCAACTTTATCAAGAATTTCAAAAATCTTATTATTGATGTTCTCATTGGCATTTTCCACGACAGTGTTGAGGGTTCGTCTGCATTGGGCTCCAATGAGTTCTCCTTTCTTTTCACTAAGCTGGTTAAGGATTGATTCTTTTCCAAGGTTCTCACTTATTGGCTTCATGGACATCCAAACGTGCTCAACGTTGTTAATCGCCAAGCAGAGCTGAGGAAGAGTTAAATACTCGTTAAAGTCATTTCAGTTAAGCATAATTTATGAAGAAAGACAGCGAATTGATCCATTACTTCATCCGAGATTTCATATTTGTCTCCTCCTTTCCTCTCAAACTCTTCAACTCTCCGACACATTAGTTCTGCATAATAAATTGTGCACCGACACAGATCCTAAGAGCATTAAAAAAAACTTTAATGTCGATACAAATTCCCCTAACAAATATTATCATTACTATTAAAGAAATTTGACTAATGGCGAGCGTGACAGTAGTTGATAATACACATAAGTAATTGATGATTCAATGTTAATTGTCACTGCTGCGCGGTGTGACGTTTACATTACTATAAGCTATATATTAACTAAGGGAGTGTTTAATCTTTGAGTTAATTTGGCAGAAAATGAAAAAAACAGGATGTGGAAATGGGAAATGTTAATACTCACATCAAGAATTTTGGCAATGAAGGTATAAGATCCCTCGACTTCTGGCCATGCAAGTTGATTCCAAAATATTTGGATCTGTAAAAATGTAAATGAGAAGAATAAAGTTCCTTGACGTTGAGAGATGTGAAGTGTAGCATGTTCAATTATTAATGCGGACCTGGTGAAAGATATGAGCCGTGTCGACGGCGGAAGAGCTGAACTGAACAAAGTTGTCAATCGGCTTGAGGATGTCGATCTGGACGGCTTTCTTGATTCGATTCATAGCCTTGTACCATGCTATGTCAAGCCATTGAGCCACGCTCGAGTGGAACCAGTTGTTGTAAACGCCAAAGATGTACAAATCCTCTTTGTAGCTCAACTCCTTGGACAACCTTAGGATTTGGAACCGTCCATAATTCAATCTTTCTTCCTCTCATTTGCATAGATGTATATTTATGAAATTGGGAATTTCTTACTCGGCAAATTGCTTGGCTGCCAAATAGAGCTCGAAGAGGTTCGTCCCGACTGACACATCTTTCTCTTGGCAAGTCTCCGCATCAGGGTCTTTCAAGTCTAACGGCTTCAAATGCCGCGATAACTCCTCAACCAGCGGCTTCATCAACTCCCCATACTGACATTTAAATACATTTAATTCATTAATATGAAAATCGATCAACACTAATGAAACAGTTTGAAGAATGGGCACCTTCCAGTACTTTTTCGAAATGTTTCATTTTCAACCTTCCATTTGTAATACAAATACCTACTTTCTATTGATTCTTAACTCATTATAAAAAAGTAAAATGTGCCAATTGTCAATCTATTTGACTTACCTTCTCGTCATAAACTCGGTAAGTGATGTCAAAGTAGTTTATTCCCAGCAGCCTAAAAAGTTCAAAATAAAATTTCATTTTGATTAGAATACACACAAAAAGGTTTTTGCTTTATGATTCTTATTGTATTCGCGACAATTGATTATCAACTTATTTATGGCTATGAACTCTATAATATACAAGTTATAATGTAGTAATTACGTTCCATTGAAGTTAAATTAGCCAAGGTTTTCTATACTAAAGTTCCTTTACAGCTTCGGCTTAACACATAATTGAAAAGTCAGTGCCAATGTCAAAGTCAATTCGTGGTATCATACACTCAATAGTTCCTTAATTAACAATATGATTGTTCTCAAAATGTATCTTTCTCACTACATTTCAGTTAGCTTTAATTCCTAGTGACGGGATAAATACACAAACATAAACTGTCATTCTCTTCACTGTTTGAGGTTTGAAAGAAGATATTTGGCTGATGACTGAATAGTCAAAAAAATCTATGTCAAAAGTATATTCAATAGTATACTCTATTAGACTTTTCAGAAAGGAGAACATTCTTTTGATGAGAATATACCAATCAATCTACATAAAAGTTAATTATTTCCAATCAAATCTCAATCAAACTCGTTGGGATATTTGGTATCCGAGTTCTAGTGTTGAGTTCATCGAGTTGAACGAGAATCTAGGAAATGCGTAAAATTGGCTTACTCTTTAAAAACGCTGTGAAGAATTTCAAGGCCCTTCCTGGAGTCTGCAATAAGCAACTGTCCAATTCTGATTAAGCTTTCGATCCCCTCTTCATTTGACTTCAACTCTCCCTGATGAATACTTGAAAATCTGGAATTAACAAGGAAGTGATTTATCTCCAAATTACTAAACTACTACCTTAAATAATCAAAAGAAGTATGTAATTCATACAACTCATGAGCTCCGCGACAAAGAGCAACTTCAGTTCTGTCAATGATGAAATCTGCTGTAACTTTTGATTCAATTTCTTTTCCTGTTTTCACGCGTTTCCCAAGATAGGATTTGATTAATTCGAGTGTCCTAAAAATTAATAAAAGTTAATATTTTTTCTTATAAAATAAAAAATGAACCAAAAAATTCTTAATTTTTAAAGTAATATAATTATAATTTTTTAATTTAAAGAAAATGTTTAAACCGACTTCTTACTTTAACATGTAATAAATTTGAGACGTTGAACTAGAATTGTTTGTCAGAAAGCATTGATGAATATTCCTGAAGAAACTTGTAAAGTTTTCCACTAGTTTTTCAGTCAAAAACCAAAATTTCTTCGACTAGAAAAACAAACATGAAACAAAATAAGCAAAAACAAATAAGCAAAAAATGCTTAAAAGCACATTTAATGAAAGACAAGGATGTTTTAAAAAAGGAATTGAATCACTTCGTCATCATTGATCGCCTGGAGCTCCAAGTGCTCGTTGATCGACTCGAAAATGGGTGGGAAGAGTTTGGCATTCAGCGGATGATCGCATTGGACTCGAGAGAAAACGAGCCATTTTGCCAAGTCAATGTCTTTCGGTGTGAGACCGCCCTGCCATTGAATTTGTCTCAGGATCGTTTCCGAGTTCTTGGTAAAAGTTCCATCCCAAATGTGTGGGTCAATGCTTTCCTCAAATAACTCATGAACGAGGATGAGATGAAGAACATGACGATACTCCTGAGCTGCGACTTTCTTCTCCTTCTCAGCCCCCAATGCCATTCGAAGATGAATTTCTCCTTTCTTCTTATGCCCATTCCCGTTGCGACTCTCAAGGGGAAACCAGGAGTCAAAGCCATCAGGAGGAATGTTCTATTTCATACATGCAGAGAATGTTTTTAAGCATAGGTAACTAGTTGTTTACATAATTCTTTGGCATTTTGAATGACAACAAGAAGGTTAAAAGAATAAAAGAAATGCGATACTTTAATGGGAATTTTGAGACAGCCGAGAAACTCGTGTGTTTTTTTCCCAGTTGAAGCTGTCAATGCAATTTCTTTCATGAGAATTCGAAGCCCACGGGTTGACTTCACCTCACCGAACCTTTTCATCTTGTCTTGGAGGGTTTCAATTGGATCATAATCCCTAAATTAGGGTTTAAAAGCACTTATTCAGTTTCGCTACCATTAGTATTTTTATATAAAAATTCAATAATAAAAAATAATCATTTTAATTAGTTTAAATATGTGTTTCATCAACATTTTCTTACCAGATCTCTATAAAAAGATTCTCCTCTTGTGGATTTGTCACAGGGCTGAAATTAATCGAGTTTTTAAGCTATAATTAAAATTTATTAAAGAAATCATAAAGTTGAATCATATATCATATATTCGTGAATGACAGAACTTTATAATGCCTCTCTTCTAATCTCTTAAATTGTTTAATATGTATATAAAAATCATCATTTAAAATAACTAGGCAAGGATTCTTCTTTCGATTCATTTATGTATACTTGTAACAAGTTTAACAAATGATTTTAATTTGAATTAAAGTTAATTGAAGTTCAAGGTCGTTAGTGCAAGATAAGTCAACTTACAAGTAGAAATATTCTCGCCAGACAGGGTCAAGTGTTTCTGGCTTCATTGACGTGTTGTGCTTCGTTTGGTTTCTCACATACAAAGTGCAAAATGGATCGCTTAAGCCTATAGCCACACGAGAATATATTTATGTTAAAACCTCAATTTCCATTAATTTTCTTTGCATGGCTTAAATGATTTTTAGTTAAACTAAATTGCGAATTGATGAAAACCTTACCATTCATATCTTTGCCTTTTAACCCTTTAGCTTCAACCACTTCCAAATTTAAAACCAATGGTGGAGCCTGCAAAACATCAAAAGTTATGCAATCGTTAAAATTACTTTAAATATTTGCACGAAACTAATTTATTTATTTTAATTGTATGCTCAAACTTCTTGTAATAATAATACGACTTTCAAGAATTTAGGAATGTAACTAGGTAAATATACGCTTTTTGGCACACTTCTAAACAAGTCAAATTGCAGCAAGGACAGCAGGGTATTTAAGATGACACAATTGCTCACAATTAAAGAGGAAAATCCCCCAATATCCATTCTATGTACTCATTCAGGAAATCTCAGTAGTTTTACACGAATTTAGACTTGATGCCAATTTTTATAAAGTAGCAAGCATTATTAATTATAAAAAGGCAACGTATTTGATGAAACAAATTAATTTCATGCAGGATACCTTTAAATCGTTGTTTTGTCAGAGTCGACAACAGAGCATTAAAGAGATATAATATATAATACTTACACTCTTGTAATTAAATGCTTTAATCAAGTTATGCAAATGTCTAATTCACCTCTTTTTCTCTCGCTGACTGGAGAAGCTTCTGATGTTTATCATTGTCAACCCGGAAAATCTGTTGGAGATGCACAATGAGCTTTTCAGATTCTGGCTGCTCCCTTGAAATCATTGTGTGGAGAAGCGACGTCAACACTTCTTTGTACAAATCATCCGCCTATAACAAAAACAAGATCGTGTATATTAATCTTAAGTCTTTTAATTCCTCCCAAACATTCAGGAAATGATGCAATTTTACATGCACAATTGACTCTGAAAAAATAGAAAAAAACGGAACTCTTCTTCCAGAGGCCTCTTCTGAATCTGCACGTTTGAGAGCTAAAGCTTTTCTATGAACCCTTAATCGACTCATTATATCACCAGAATACTTTCCAATTAAACTTGATCTAATTATTTAGCTTTTTATTTATTTAATATAATCAGAGAAAAATTGCACAACACATCACAGTCAAAAATAATTATATATTAAATATAAAACAATAGCATCTATTAAACAAAGAAGTAAAATTAAAATAAGTATAATTTAAAGAGATTTATCTGATAAAATAATTTTAAATAAGAATTTAAGTGACTAGGCCCGTTTTCGTATCTCTCCGAGTATTATATATTGTAAGTAAATTGCGAATGAAAATTTGGGTCCTCTGTTCAACTCATGACTGCGTTAGGAAATTGACGTTAGCCAAGTGTTATTTAGGCGAAGAAGAAGACAAGAGGCGGCTTTGACTCTAATAATAGATCATTGGATGAGCCTGAGAATCGCATATTGAGGTTGGACTTGCCCCAGTACACATGAATCTGTATACCATCACAAGTCACTTTGAAGAGATTAGCCTTCGCTCGCACTTAAACGAAGGCTCTCTTATACTTTATCTCTTATTCAATAGAAGAGACGTAATAGGGAGTGCACATGCATATTATATAAAATGATCTTGATTCAACTGCCCTCCCTCAATTAAACTAATGAAATAGAACTTGGAGAAAAAGCTCTTTAAACTCACATTCCATCCTCCAAGGGTTGGCCACAATTGGTTGGCAAGTTGACTGTCGACGGCATCTGGGTGGAATTGAAACTCTTCAATCGTTTTCCTCTCGCTCTGCTCATATGTAATTCGGATGGAGGAGAACCGCTCAAAGAAACTGTCATCTGGGTCGTTTATCTCACTGGAGAGGAAGCAACAAAAAGGATTATGAAAGGGTTAAGAATATTTATTATATTAATTACAACTTCCACAATCAATTCATTTCCAATGTTTCAACTGAGCTATTGAAATGAAATTGAATTTGATGAAATGAAATGAATCTTACGAACCTCTTATTCTTTTGAATGAAATAATAATGCTGAGCTATTGCGGTGAGTAAATCCGCATAATACATGCTTATTTTTTGCTATATGGTTTGACAAAAAGGATAAATTTGAGGACTTGTTAATGTTATAAAACGAGAGTTAATATGAAGAACTTTAATTATAAATAAATAGCATGTGTAGTTCACGAAATTACTAATTGAATCAAGTTTTGATTATTTTGAATAAGGTCACAAAATTAAATAATTTAATGTAATTAAATATTAAATGTTTACTTTATTTTAAACTAGATTCGAGCTAATTCGTTCATGGTACTCATGAAGAATAAAAGTGAACAAAAAACTTTTCAACGTTGGTTCGAATTTTAAAGATTGATTATGATATTGTTGAATAAACATGATAATTAAAATATTCAAAATGTTAATATATAATAGAAAATGAAGGACGTGAACAGAATTTATTTGGAGCATTTTCAAGACATTCAATAAAGTAACACGGTTATCATGAACGTGAATTTGAAATCACTAATATTTCTTTGATAATTTCCATTAATTTTTCCATAAATTTTAATAATATCACATATATCGAATAATTTTTTTAATGTAAATATACATTAGTTAATTTACCTATTATTATTTATACATAATATTAACTGATTTATTAACTTGAATACTGAGCAAATTATAATTAACACGCATTATATTAACACGTGTTTAAATAGAAAATGTTTAAAAAAGCATTTTATAGAAAAATATAAATTGTCTGTAAACATGCAAAAATTGATAATCGAATCTTGTGTTTACTATTATTATTTATGTTAAAATGCTAATTAACAGTAGCTTATTAATAGTGAAAGTTAGCTTGATTTAAGATTTGTAATGATGCAAATAGCGCTTCCTAAAATTTAAATTTAAAAAGCTTCAAATGAGTGCGATCATTACAATAATCTTTCGTTTTGAATACTAATTAATCTCCATTAGAACTCTACACTAACGATTTTACTAGCCGTAAATATGCAAATGAATTTGAAACGCCGGTTTTCATTATTATTTAACAATGCCATTTTATCATGACTTTTTAAATAATCATTCAAATATTTTCATGGAATAATCTATAATTTTTATACAAAACATTGTTCTCATAATTGTCATAATAAAATAATTATTCAATAGAATGAAAAATCTAATACTTTCACTTTAATTCAATGTATGCAAATTACAAGCAATAATACTTTTAATTTCAAATGTGAGTTATTGATAAACAAAAAAGAAAAATCTTTTCACCTCTGATGTCCTTCCGCAAGAGCTTTGAGTAACAAATTATTCCGATTTTTTCGCCGAACTCTCGGCGGACGATTTCTCTTCGGGGCATTTGGGGCATAAGGCCGAGGCTCTTGAGCATTATTCACACTATTTGGGCTTCTTAACTCTTGGGGTTCAATTGGGGGAGATGTGGGAATAATCACAAGTGAAATTGTTTGAGCAGAATGAACATTGTAAGTTTTAGGAAGTTTTTTGGGGAATCTGATCCGAATATTAAAACATTCAGTGAGCATCTTGGAATAATAATTCCTCAAAATGTAAAATAAAAAATGTAGAAAAATCGTTAAATAGTATAATAAAAGTTAACTACGAATGAGCAGCTCGAATTTGAGTAGTTTAATGGCCAAGTTAACTCTTTCTGAGAAACGCTTACAAGAAAACCTTGCCATTGCCCATTGAATTAGTCACGCTTGGTCAAAATCTCTCACATCCTTCCTTTTTCCTTGACGCTCGAGCTCAACACCCCAAAGATGAATGTAGGAACCAGGAAAATGATCTTTGTTCAAAGGGACTTATAAGATTATCTTCAACTAGATATCGGGATCATCTCACGTAAAGCCCCATGGTTGAACTGCATTGTTCTGGATGAAATCTACCACTTTTAATAGACTTGGAAGAATGTGACGTTCATAATCTTCGACCCTGAATGACCACAACTCTTGAGAATCGCTAAGGTACTTCACCCTGGCTAAACAATACAATGAAGTTTCCCATTAACACGCAAAAAGAAAAAGAATTCGGATACAAGGAACCACAAAGTGACAAAGGGTCTATTTAGGTATGTGCGTAAAAATCTTGATGTCGTAGATTGAATAAACGAGTTATCTCGCTTCTTCGAATCCAAATTCACATTCACGCTTAGTGTATATAATATACAAAATAACTTTTTTTATATAAAAAGTTAATAAAATTAAATAAGTCAACTTGACACTTGAAGGTTTCACAAATAAATCGATCAGGTGAATCTTAATGGCTAATTCTTATGAGACTCGTTTTTTAAAGAGGTTCTGGGATTCTACTTGCTTTATTATTACACGATCATACAATATACTCGGTAAATATGTACTACAATAAAGCTACTCGTCGATTGAAGTCGACTAGGAGAATGAACTCAGTTCACATGAAAGCAGAGATTTTTCAGTGGATTTGATGGGTCGGGCGAAAGAAGCGAGTTCATGCACCAGTGAATCCTAAGAGAAATATATATAAATCCTATCGCATTGTTCTACTGCTCTGTATATGAAAAAACTAGCATCAAGTACATTTAAACGCACGCTCGTTTTACGGTAGTATCCAGGTAGATTTCGTATATGAAACTACCTGTGTGCTGTGCTGTGCTGTGCTGTGCACTCCATGCGTATCGCAAGGATGTTCAAATATAATGAATAGTGAAATCTGTCATCCATCTCTTTATTCCAATATATAAAACTCCACAATGGAGATCCAGATGAGATGCATCTAGAGGCCCCTCATTCAACACAAACCTCACGACAGAACACAACTAACTTACTTCCGAAATAAAAGTCATCTTGTGTTAATTTACATGCTCAGATGTTACACACTACCGTACTCTCCTAATTACTTCATATTCCAATTCATTTGAATCAAATTATCTAACAGTAGTTAACAAGATTTCTTTGTATTCCATTTCCTTACTAATTAGCAACTTAATCTTATGGTTGACATAAACAAGCCGAGAAAAAGATCTTTATGCGTTAGCATTAGTTATTTCAAAAGATTTGAGTTTTATGCGTACGAATTGTACCCCTAGAAAATTTAATTGTCAATGCTTGAACATTTAGCAGAATGTTATGCGTATGAGCACCACGTTTAAAGATTAATTATTGTTATGAAGGCAGTTTAATATGTATTTTAGCTTTTTAGCACACCACTTTATTGTTAATGAAAGTTGGTGGAAGGATGAAATGGTAAAATGAGGGATGTGAGAGGAACTGTAATTTTTGTCAAAATTACATCGTGATTCATAGTGAATTTTTAAATTGAATTCTCTCAGTGGATGAATCACACTGCTTTAAAATTTTGAGGTTATAAATATAAGTTTGTAGAAATAATGTGCAACCAACATTCATTTAATGCAAGTCTTTGATGATCAGATATAAAAAAGGTTTAAACTACAAGAGGAAAATGAAAATTATTTGCGGTCCATTGTACTGTGATTGAGAGAGCGTACAGGTGGAATAGACTGAATAATGAGGGGCAGGTGCTCGGAGAGTCAATTGAACGGTTGGGTGGTTCGAATGGAATCATCAACGCCTGTTTCCGGTTTAAGAAAAAAATTACAGATTACCCACTTTGGGCGGAGTACCTTTTAATTTGAGATATTCCTAACAGATAAGAACCTTTTATATGTTAATGAAGGATGAACATCTTTTTAAATACCGTAAACATCTTTCAGGTACATCCGACAAAATAAGACAATTTACTCAGAAAGATATAATCTCAGCTTGTTTTAGAGTTTGTAAGAATCCTCAAACGGTTCAAACATGCTTTAGAACTTGCCCTTTTAAAAATAACCAATACATAGAAATGCAAAAGAAATACAAATTCATTACAAATTCTTTGTCCAACTGAATATCATGAATAAAGTCTAATCAATCAATCAATTAGAAAGAGTTCTCCTCTTTTGTGATTTGTAAGTTACCTATTTATTTAAATGTCAGGAATCTTGAAAATAGTAAATTATTTGGTTAAATTTTAGAAATAGAATTACCCATTACTTAATCATTTAAACATTCTCATTATTCATTAGTAAATCAAAGAGGAATTTAAAGAAAAAAGTACGCAAATATGTAAAATCTGTTTAATTTTTTTTCTAAATTTTGAATTATTATTTAGTAAGAATAACGATATTAGATATAAGGATATACTCAATAAAAATAAAGCTGAAATAAGAGCAAAATTAATTTCATTTAGGTACTCACATTTTCTCTTGAATAAATTCTTCTCTCTCTGCTTCGATTTCTTCATTGACAGAATCCTGCAGTAGTGATTGCTGGCTGTGCGGAATGTCCTCACTGTTCTCGTCTCTCTCTTCTCGTAATTGTTCAATTTGCCATCCCCAACCTGAGTCAACTTGAGACACATGCCCGGGACCCGGCATCTCAACTTCGTCTATTGACTCAATCTCCTCCTCTGGGACTGGGAATTCAGACATTTGGTCAACTTAAACAATCAATGTCGGATTTAATAAAGTTCCGGGAACTCGGAATTTTCTGCTCTACTAGTAGCTAATGTCGAAAGTGTAAGAAATGGTGCTATATGCAACTCAAAATTCAAAAGTGAGTATGACTTCACGTCCCTGGGAAATCAACCAAGGCCAGATTGCAATTGTGTAGGAAGCAGAGGAAGCCGAATTAAATGTCTTAGGTAGAGAAGGTATCTTGTTAGATAGAAGGAAGGTAAATATAATGCTTTAAGAATATACGGAATCATACGTCATACTATAAGCAAGGAAAGGTATTCATGTAAATTGCTTATATTAGGAGGATAAACATTTGAGCTTGCGAACATCATCAAAAAAAGATAGTGGGAGAAGGCGATGAGTTCATTAGGTATTTTGGCGAGACTTTTGCTTCGGGCTCATTTCTTCGTGATGTGTCTTTTTCTTATATATAGTAGATTATACAACCAGTCCCTTTGAATCCCTCGAGCCAAACACACACACACACACACACACACACACACCTACATGTACTAACAAGAGCAAATACGTGGCATCATACTTATCATATCACTTTATTTTAATTTGAGGTTTAAGAGTATTTATAAAATTGATCGTGAAAATGAATGAAAATGTGAATTACTCATTAAACTTGCTCACACATTAGTTTTTCACTTCCGATTTTCCTGAAACTTAATCAAAATAGAATAGATGAGGGCCATAGCCATAAACACAATCATATACATTATACATCAATGTGTCTTCATAAGAATTTAGTATGCAGACCATTAGCTTATTTGCATTATTGCATTGCATTGTTGTCGACGAGTTTTTGCCCTGAACCTATAAATGAGAACTAAATGGTGACGCAAAGTAACTGAACTAATTGATATTTAGGAGTGTCGTAGATTTACGGTGTTTTGCATTGCATTGAAATTAGCAAAGAACTGCGATGAACATGCAAGCTTATAATAATAAATAACTACATTCAAAATGTTAGATGTCCCAGTTAGAACCTCTTTAGCTATTTAAATAGGGGCCTGCATTCTTGTTATTCATAAACAACAATCCATTTTAAGCTTAAACTATCTGTGTAGGTATTATGAATCAAATGCTCTTGTTGAAAGACACTAAACAGAATGTAAAAATCAATATATTTTTATTAGCGATTTACTTTCAAAAACTAAAGAAAAGTAAACAGTAGAGTCGTATTTTTATAGCCTTATAATACCATGTCCTAATGACATAGCTTTATCAGCAATTTTAACTTTTTTTCTTAATTCAATCAAAGTTTTTTCATTCCCAGCTTTCTTTTCATCTTTTAGTAAAAGGAAATGATTCATAAAAAGACGTAAACTTTCTCTAAACATTTTAAGTTTCTCAGATAAAGCACATTTGGTGAAGATATCGGTAATTTCCTCTTCATTTGCACCAGTGAGAAGTCCGGTCAACGTTAATTTAAGAAAGTTCATTTTTCTTTTTTCCATGTCCCCAAATTCAATAACTTTGAGCGATGAAATTGGCAAAATTTTTTCTTTGATAAGTTGAATTAAAAATTTGCTCAAATTCATCTTTTGAATCGAAGATTGATTTCCTAAATCTTTAAGTCGATCCCACAATGAATATTGGAGGGTCAGCTGAAAATAATCCGTTTAAATCGTTAATAATTGTACAGTCTCCACAAATTACTGGTTGAAATAGGCCTATAAATTCTTGTAACTATGAAAATGAATCACAATTATATTACATTTTATTCGAAAAACTTTTACAAAAATCTCATTTCTGAATTCTCTAAAATGGAGAGACAAAGACAAATCCTTTACACGAACGAATAAAGGTTGAAGTTAGTTAAGTTTTATAATTCTCAACATAGAAGTCTAACAGAGGCGTGTAGGGTGTTTAGTGAACGACATCCTTAATTAAATCCTCAAGGACTTTCAAAGATGCTCAATTTGAACATTGAATGAATTGCTTTGAATCTTTAAATAAACATGTAAAATTGATTGATTTTTTATAGTTAGTTATTTTTTGACGTCCTATTTCAACCAAAATTTGCTGAAACTGTATAGCATTTAATAAATAATTTTAATAAATCAAAAATCTATTTTTAATTTTAGAAAATTTGGTTGTTGAATCCATTTAAATAATAAAGATATAATATAAATAATAGATATTAAATGTAAATTAATTAATCTTACCATGTGATGTCTCGCAGTTTTAGTGAACCTTTCACATAAATAAAAGTAAAAGGGGTTATAGGACTTTTCTTGAAGACAACAATAAACAATGACATGAATGATTTCTCGTTCTTGCTGATTTTTTAATCCTAAATGTCCCAATTTATCGAACGCGTCCAAATAATCCTATGAAATCAAGATAATGAAATTAAATAACTAAATTTTAATACAATTGATAAAAATATTAAACAATTTAAATAACAGATTTAATTAAATGGATACCTCAGAAGACATTAAAATACAAAAAATATTTTGTCTGGCTGGAGTATTCATTCCTTGTGATTTTGCTTTCGCTAACAATTCCTGGCTTTGTGAAAAATTTGAAGTAACGACTTTCTCTGATTTTTCTTTAGCTTCTTCGTCCAATCCTTTCCAAGCAGATCCAACAATCCACCATTTTCCCTTTGTGTCAGCTACAAGAAAATATTGGCAGAATATTGACCAGTTTAAAAATAAGAGAAATAAAGAAAAAGAATTAAGAGGGGTTATTTATTTATTTGATTTTTTACCATTTAACAAGTCTTCCATTGTTATTTTTAATTCAGAAATGTAATTTCCTTTTCGAAGAAATGCTTTTAAGATTTTATTAAAATGGTCACTCACTGATGGATCGTAATTAGGAATTTTTGTCATGTTATTATTTTTAATTGCTAGTAAAATTTCCAGCATAAACTTGGTTCTTGAGCTAAAAAAGAATTAATCAATTAAGAATTGATTAACTTTATAAATGAGCTTTTACCTTGTGGAATCTTTATTTTCTCCAGCTTTTCTTTGAAGAATTTGAATCAACTCTTTCAATTCACTTGGACCGTCTTTCCTCAATCGAAATCCAACACTCTTTAAGACTGTCAATATTAATTCGATATCTTTTGAAGAGAAATTACTTGAAAAGAGTTTTAACATATCAAAGATCAATCCGGAGTTGACAATCTGTAATATAATGCAATAAGAGTTATTTTTTAGAACATGTATTATTTAAAACATGTAAAAATGATTCGACGCTATTTATTACGAATTAGATATTACTTTGTAATGATACATGTAGCAGATTAGAAGCATTAAATTATAAACTTCTTTAGTTTCATCTTCTTCAATTGAAACAATTGAATCGTACATGTTCCGGAACTTCTTCATAAAACTTTGAATGAAAAATGCTCCTAAAAATGAGATTAGCACAAAAATCATTAACTGTATTGGAACAATTATCGTTATTTATCGAACTTTAAATGAATTGCTAACAATACGTCAATTACCTATTATAATTTATAATAATTGTAATAATAAGAGTAAAGTTTATTATTGGTGATATAGTATAAAAATTTGCCTTACCGATCTCTGTCCCGACATTTCCGTGGAGAATTGCAATGAGCATAACATGTTCCAATAAAATTCTTTCGGGCATCAAAGTCGGACGTATCAATGAAATTGAAAGCAGCTCTAAAAGAACCTCATTAATCTCATTTCTGCTATTAGACAAGTAGAGCTTCTCAACCTATAAAATATAAATTGTTTAATAAAAATTAACTAAATGAAAAAACAAGATCAAATAATGCATTTTTAATGTTCTAACATCTTGAGAAATGGAATGGATGTTATTTTCTGATAGTCGATTGAGGAGCCCCTTCAGATTCTTCATAATTTTTTGCCTCACTGCTGAATCGCCACGCAAATGCGGAGGAATATATTTCGTATCACTTGAGACCTTTGGTTTTTCTTCAATCTAAAAAGCAAATAAAATTATGATTACAGATAAAGATATAAAGTTCCATTCAATTTTAAATAAAGAATTGGAAAATCGTACTCAATGTATATTAGAAACTTACAATTCGTCCATCCTTGCTTCGTAATCTTCCATAAACATCTTCCCAAATATCATCTTTCTCGTTAGGGGCTTTAATCTCTTTCTGCGAATCTTCATCGCTATCCTCGTTCTCTTCTTCTTCCTTGCTAATACCGTCATCATCTCCTTCGTCATCTTCCTCGTCAAAAGAGCCAAAATCTTCTTCGTCACTTTCGTCGTCTTGAGCCGAAAGACTCGCCAAAGTCCTTTTTTGAACATTGAGTTTTGTTTTCTCTTTTTTGGACTTGACTTCTGATTTATCTTTTGATTCACAAACCTCCAAAACGTCTGCATTCAAATGAAAGTTCTTATATGAATGAAAAATAAGATTCGTAAGATTTTGTAAAAATAAATATTTAAAAAAGACGTACAAAATTTAATGATTATTTTATAAAAAATATATCTTACAGTCCAACCCGTCAGTTCTGAAAGATGCAGGAATGACGGACTTTCTATTCAACTTGAGCCTCTTCTTAAGTTTATTTATGTAACGATCTTCCTCTTCATTTTCTTCAACTAATCTTCTTTTCCTGTTCTCATCCATAGTTTAATAACGAGTTGTCAAAGATTAAATTAAATGAAAGATGAGCACGTTGGTGTTGAAATTTTACACAGGCGACCAACTTGTAGAATGAAGAAGTCTGCAAATTCTCATTGTGCCCTAGCTACAATTTCTCATTACTTTCACTCAAAGAATAATAAGTCTATCACTATAAAATTAAAATGAATAAAAATTAATTACAACAAATAAAATAAATAATAATATTCGATTTCTACTCAGGTTATTTTATTATAATCTAAAATATAAAATTTTCAAGTGAGAATGCCTAAATTTGATGACTCGATGACAGAACATTTAGGAAAAATAAACGCATGCATTAAATAATTTTAACTCGAGATAATAGACTTTGCTGTCAATATATCACATTTTAGTAATAACTGAAATAATATATTTATTTTAATTGATAATTGAAAGCCAATTATGATAAATTTTTTTAGAAGTAAAGATGGAATCATACATGTGTATGGACCTTTGCTTCATGACGTTCCATTTGGCAGCGAATATGGACGTGTTGGATAGATGGAAAAATGTATCATTGTCAATTAAAAGACTCATTGAAATGAATAAAGGAGTCCAATCGAAACAAGCCAATGAATTGGGAAAGTATCCGCGAATTTCTGAGCGACCCCCAATACTCTCTAATCAACTAGGGTTAATATTTAATATTAAAATGACAAAAAATGAGTCAAATAACGAAATGATCGATATAAAAGCATTTCAAGAATAAAATTTAATTTAAATAATTAATATATTTTTGAACTTTATTTTATAATTGACATAGATTGCCACATCATTGCGAACGAACGTTATGTAAATATGGAATGGGGTCAATCGGGATCAAGACCTTCAATTATGGAATGAACAATCGGATTAAGAAAGAACACGATTGGGACTTTTCCACTTTGGCATATCTTGCAGAAACAACAATAAGAACAGACAATCATTTTGGAACTTATTCATCGCTATTTCAAAATTCGTCAATTAACTCAAATCTCGGCTATCGCTCAATTCAAGGCAAGCCTGGCTTTGATGTGAAAAGTAACGTTTATTTAAACTCTTCACCTCATATCAAGTTCCCTCACATTCCTCATGAAGTTAGTAGCGGCCATCCATATCCGTTGTATTTCCCCAAAGAGTCCGAAGGTCAAAACCACATCTTATATGGAAATGGTTCAAACTTTAAGAGTGGCATTAAGAAAAGTGATACAAAGGTCACCCTAGAAGTTTCTTTGAATGAGACAATGGAACTAGATAGTGATTTTCAGAATAATTATTACATTCGATCCAGATCGAGTCTCCCAGAAGAGCAAAAAATAACGGAATTAACGGAATTAATTAGACTTGAATCAAGCAATCCCTCAAGTGACAAGTTTAATCAAACAAAATCCAACACTTTCATTTACAAAGTTCAAAGCGTCAGTTCTAACGAATCCGATAAGTTAAAAGCAAGATTGTCGTCAAACCATACTGAATTAAATAATCAAGACGGACTTTTTTCTTCACAAGAAATCTCAATTTTGAATAGAGAACCCTTTGCACCTCAATTCACGAATTCTACGACTCGAACTTTCGTTCTCGCTACGGATGAAGAGACCGACAAGAAAGATGATCCTAATGATTCAAAGCTCATCCTAAAATATGACCATGATCGAAATAACAACAATCGCACAAGACCGAGAACTAGAACTTCGTCTAAAGAAAAGGCTAGCTTAAATGACGAAAGATTAAAAACAGAAGATAAAAATCAGAACTTCAAAGATGGGAAATCTCATCAAAAACAAGTTGGTGGATATGAAACTCCAAGAAGGAGCAGAAGTCGAGAGAAACAAAGGCGCATTCAAAATAATAATAATAACTTCAGTAAGTTCAATAATAATAATCAACTTAATGACATAATCATTACAAAACTGGAAACATACTCAAAAGAAATTGAACATTCAGTTAATCACAATCAATCAAATACTCAAACAAGGAATTCATCACAAGAACGCTCATTGAACGGGAAAGCCCTTAGGCTCAAATTTATCAATTCTGCCACTCGTAAATCACTTGTTGTCGATTCAAATCACAAAGATGTTAAGAAAGACAATCCTCCAATAAAGACTCAAATTAATAAGAATCATAAGGATGAGAATAATAATACGGCTAAATCAAAAACTCCATCAGAAGAAGTCACACACTTGCATGATGAAAGTCCTATCAAAGAGGTCATAGACGTCATATCTCATCAAAAATTGAAGAGATCTGAAAGTCCAGGAAGCCGGGAGAAGCACAGGCAAGTTGGAAAGAAAAAGCGACTCAAGACCAAACCACCAGTGTTGGATCTTCCTTCCTTTATGAGCCATGCCAATGACAGTGGGCCTAAGATGAAACACCAAGTTGATGAAACTGATGAAGAGTTCAACAAGTTCATTAAAGAATTCAAAGTGAAAAGAGGAAAGAGAAAAAAATCTCCAATATCAGAGACAATTAAATATCGGGTGAAATTAGTTGATCAGAAATCAGATACAGAGAAAAGTATGCCTGAATATTTTGTGATTCCAAAAGGATTGAGCACAAAAGAAGTCACAAAAATGATATACAAAGATCAAGAAAAATTTTTGAAAGTACAGAAAAACCCTTCCTCCAAAGCTTCCAATATTAAGACTCAACGTCCTAAAACAAGATAATTAAAACCAAGTTAAATGCTTATTTTTATAATTTAATTACTCTTTCTACAATCTTTCTTCTTTCATGTTCATATTCGTAAATAAACCAAAATTATATAATTTTGTTAAAGATGTCTCTCTTTATTAAAGAAGTTAAGTTACTTAATTTATGCATCAAACTTACATAACAAAAATCATAAAATATAGAGCTTGAGCTTGTTGAAATTCTAAGTAATCCTAATAGATAGATAGATCAATATTATTATGTTAAAAATTAGACACAATTACTTTTTATATTTAATATATTTTTTTTCTCAACACTCATTATTTGTCATTCAAAAGAGCCAATTGAATTACACTGATTTTAATTAAAAACATCATTTAAAATCATACTAAATGTACCACATATTAAAAATATTATTGTATAATTATTATACGAAACGTCCGTAACGATACGAAGATTAGAATTTAAAAAAGTGGACGAATTAAAAGTAAAATAATGGGAAGTAATTAAGTGGATTAGATGAATGCAGAACACCATTCATAAAGGCATTTGTGACACGCTTTGGCGTGATTCGAGGAAGCTCCAGCAGTTTCCTTCATCCAGTCAAGGAAAAGTTCTTCATTCTTTTTCAATACTAAAAATTGTCCGAGAACAACATAAGCCTGAAATTAAAAATTATAAACATATTTCATATTAATTTTGTAAAATATATAAACAATAGTGTAATTATTTAAAAAGATTTTTACTCAAAACTCATACTCATAATGCAACAGTTGGCTAATAGCTTTAAGATTTTAAATTATGCTTTAAATTATTAATTAAATACCTTATCGAATCCTTGAGACTGGAGTCGTTTCCCATAAGTTTCTCCGATTCCAGCAATGTCAGTCACGAGCTTTTCCCCCATGGGTTCGAGGACGAAATTCCTGTGCTTTTGTGAAGTAGAGCCCATCTTCAAGTTTATAAAAAAAATAAATAAAAACCTACATTTACCAATTTATCAACATTTTATTATTATCAATAACGGTAGAAAAAGGATTAAATTATACATGACATAATAGTTAAACTGACCTTTATAGTTTTAACCTATGTTTTATTAAACAGATGGGTGAACTGGGTCGAATTGTCGGAATCTCCCAACTGAGAATTGTCGTTAAAAAGACTTCCGTGTATGAAAGCCAAGTGGAAGGTTTAAGCGGGAATTCAACTCGCGGTATATTGAATGATGCGCAAATGGATTTTAGCCTTGAAGAACTCCCACTTATTCCTCGTGTGTCCGTGTATGCCGCATATTATATCGCAGATGCAGTGGGTGAAACGTCCTTTGCTTTTTTAATACTCTTTAGTTCGACTCTAATTGACTGATAAATCACTTGTAATCTCTTCGCTTCTGCTTTATCTCTCCACAGTTTGAGCCTTACTTGAGCAGTTAGCCGAAGATACGTTGTGGCGCCCTACCAAATTGCAATTTAACTTTTATTTCGATCATTTTGAAATGACTGTATGGTAAGGATTTTGTAAAATATTATTTTATATATGGTTTCGTATTCAAATTATTTATGTTAGGTATTCGTGTCTAATAATTTTTATATATACCTAGTTAATAATGTAAACTTTCACTAAATTGTTGATCAATTTATTTATTTTTATAGATCTCCGCTTCATTAAAGATGCTCTTGAAGGAATTTGCCAAGTGTTGCAATCAAACAATTCTTAAGAGATATTTTGGAAAAACCTCAGGACTCTTTTCCCCAAGAGATATTTTAAAAGGACAGCAAAAGTAAGCCACATGATTTATATAAATAGTTATCAACTATTTAAATTAGTAATAAGTAAAAATAGTTTCATTCGTGTTAAAGTAGTTCAAAGTCAATTCTATTTGTTAATTATAATTAAGTAATCCTACTTGCATTAGATTTAATCCAATTAGATTTAATTTATAAATTATAAATGCTAGTTAGATTATTTTACATATTGAGTATAAAAACCAACTATTTAATAAATTACATTTAGCATTAAATTAATATAAGATTAGGCGTTAAAATTCACAATAATTTAATTTCCCGATTTGGTATAAATTTTACTTGCTAGCTTTAAACTGTATTTATTTCATAATTTAATTCGGAATGTTTTCCTTATTTTCTTTTGCTCTTGTAATGAAACAGTAGAAATTTGTGAAAATGTCATAACCTCTTTTAAATGTCTTACATTTGGGGTAACAAATTGTTTTCGTTTTGTTTTGTGGATAGTCAATGTTGAATTGAAGAAAGAAGTTCAATTTCGGGAAGTCATCTCTTCTCAATTTCGACATAATTTCAAGATTAAGACTTATTAAAAATGGAAGCTCCAATTATTCTCATTCGACGCTACCGAGACGAAGATAATCAAGAAGTTCAAAAAGTCATCTTCGAAGGCACCCTCACACCCGTCATGGAATTCTTCAAACGTGCTATTATGAAGGAAATCTTTTACCAGGCCATCATCATGGTCGCTGCTCTTCTCTACGTCTTTTCCATTGTTCCGTTACCGTATTCTCCAATTGCAATTCCCATCGTCCTCTGCTTTACCTATTTGGCTATTTGGGGGAGTCACTTCTACAAAGCCTATTATCTTCACCACGACCTTAAGGACATTACAAGAAATTACATGGAATCTAATAAGACTTGCTTCTTCGTGGCCGAAGCATTTTACGAGCCAGAGACCAAATCGGCTGAGCCTATTTATCTATCAGAGGCCGAATTTGAGAAATGGGACCGAAATGGGGATTTCCGTTCAGGACGACGAAATGTTCAACGGAGCATCATTGGGACGGTTGGCGTGTTGAGAGACAAAGACTCTGCAGTTGTGGCATGGCTTCGGAGAATGGCCGTGGCGAAAGAATGGAGGAAAAAACGAGTCGCCTCTCATCTTTTGGAAACGCTGATCAAATTCTGCAGTCAAAAGGGATTCGTAGCAATTGACCTTGTGACCACCGAATGCCATGTAGATGCCAAAAACCTTTATCTCAAGCGTGGATTTGAACTCAAGCAATTTTACCATAAGAAGTTTTTGAATCTCTCGAGTCTTGCAATTACAATGTATTTCTTCAGTTTCAAGACTCTTCCATTTAAGGAGACAACTCTTACTTCATGAATCTTATTAATCATCTCAACTTTATTTATAACTATTTACTTTGTAATATTTAACCGCTAATATTTTAATTCCATTAGAATTGTTATACTATTCGTGTTTTACTGAAAATTTTAGCTTTGTCATTCCCTTAATTGATATTTAAATCAACCTAGTTCCTAGTTTTATTTTACCGCTGTCTATTATCCTTCTCCAGATTGTTTTCTGGTTGGTGATATTGGATCAAGTGAGCTTACTCAAGCAATAATATACATAAGCAATAAATTAATTAATTCTTAAACTTAAAGGAAGTTGATAATAATTAAAGTTTGGATGTTGACAATACATTAAACAATATTTATAGATTAGATAATCCTTGAGATGTATGTCAAACTTTGCTGATGAATCTCGATTAATACTATTGTTTTACTCTTTTAATTAGATTCTATTCTATTGATAAGTTTTTTTTATAAAAATGCCAATTTACTTGTCCATGTTATCTTATTGACTTTTAAATCAATTTTTATCTCAATGTTTGTTATACTTCTCAATAAGTTTTGTTATACTCGATTTTCTTTTTTATCTCATTTCACAATAAACTCAATTGTAATTACACATATGATATAATACAAGCACCTTCCGTTAGATAACCATTTGAATAATTCAATATATTATGGTACTATTTAGCTTTAGTTTTTTAGACAAATACTTAAATACATTTTTCTTTATTTCTTACCTGTATTTTAAAGTGAATTGTGAACTTTCCTTTTAAGAGTTCGTAACCTTTTCGGAAAGGATTGCCAAAAGTAATATATAAATATAAATTTAAGTATAGATATAAGTATAAATAATTATCTTTACATATAAACTAAGTTGTGTAACGAACTATTATTCCTGTACACCTAACTATTCATTTGTGGTTGTTGAAAGAATAATTTATCGGGGCTCAATAAATAATAAATAAATTTAAAATCATATTTTATTTTTATTTCCGCTAAAACCGCCTCTATTTTCTCAATCTGCATAAATACCCACAATTATTTATTTTTTTAAATAAAATAGTTATAATGGGTTAATAAATTATTTCAATTTCTAACTATAGGATGCCGAATGAAATGGATGGAGCAATGATTCTGGCGAAATCTTTAAAAGATCAGGTAAACAATTTCCTCTAATTATAAATTATTTAGATTCATAACTCTAAAATTAAACTTAATTCACAAATCTAAGAGAATTATGTAGTATTTATCCATTTATCGTCGAAACTCAATGTGTTTTTCTATAAGGGAGTCAAATATGCTTTTGGAGTTGTTGGCATTCCAGTCATTGAAACTTCTCAAGCCTTTCAGCAAGTTGGAATAAAATTCATCGGGATGAGGAATGAACAAGCCGCTGCCTATGCTGGTAATTGTCGTAGTCTCATTTGAGATTTTATTCATATGAGCTTTTATAGCAATTGCTATTTTTAAAAGTTTTGATATTAATCCTATATTATCAGATTGTTTAATAGTTGTCTTTTTTCTTGTTTTCCTTCATTAGCTCAAGCAATGGGATTTCTTACTCAAACGCCTGGTGTTTGTTTGGTCGTCTCAGGACCAGGAATGGCTCACGCAATTGGCGGTTTAGCAAATGCACAATCAAATTGCTGGTAATAAGTTTAAACAAATAAGCTAAAAAGATTTTAATGATCTTCAATTTCAAAAATACTCATTCAATTTCCATATTATTTTAGGCCAATGTTGCTCATTGGAGGATCTTGTGATCGCCCTCAAGAAGAACTTGGAGCATTTCAAGAAACTCGACAAGTTGAGGCAGCTCGAATGTTTTCAAAGTTTTCAGCAAGGCCACAGACCTTGGATCGAATCCCTTCATATGTCGAGAAAGCCATTCGATATTCCATTTATGGAAGACCTGGTGCAAGCTATTTGGATTTTCCAGGCGATTTACTCAATCAGACTATTGACAGCAGTTTGGTCAACTTTCTTCCAAAGGTATAAAATCCCATTGGACGTCATGCCCACTGTATTTCATCTTTGAACGTTAGAATATTTTTACACGTAATTTTAATTAAATACTTTTCAGCTTTCTCCTCCTCCTATTTCACTTGCAAACCCAGCAGAAATCATGAGAGCTGTCGACTTGCTTAAAAATGCTCAACGTCCTCTTGTCATTGTGGGCAAAGGGGCTGCATACGCGAAAGCAGAAAAGAAAGTTCATGAACTGATCAGAGAAACGGGTCTTCCATTCCTTCCTACTGCTATGGGCAAAGGAGTCATTCCAGACGATCATCTCAATTGTGTTGGGCCAGCAAGGTCTACTGCATTGCAAAATGCTGACGTGATTCTCCTCCTTGGAGCTCGTCTCAACTGGATGTTGCATTTTGGTGCTCCTCCGCGATTCCAAAAGGATGTTAAATTCATTCAAGTAAGTTAAAAAACAAACAATGTACTTTCAAATGCATCATTTATCACCAATCGATCTAATAAAATGACAAAAAATTAATTTAATAAAACAAAAATATTTCTTTTAGGTTGACGTCGAGCCAGAAGAATTCAACCAATGTGTCCCTACTCATGTTTCCCTTGCTGGAGATGTGGATGCTATTCTTGGGCAGATTATTCAAACGCATTCGGAGACCAAATGGAAATTCTCTAAACAAAGTCCATGGTGGAAGCAAATAGGAGAAAAAATTGAAAAGAATCGGAAATCTGTTATTGTAAGAAAAACCCTTAAGCTTGTATAAATCTAAAATTAATTGACTAAAGTATTTAATAATTAAAAAATAATTAATATTTTATAGGGAATGATGAACGATATTTCAACTCCTTTGAATTACTATGCTGCTCTCAACTGCATTCAACAAACCATTCCCCATGATAGCATCATTGTGAACGAGGGAGCAAACACCATGGACATTGGAAGAACTGTTCTTCTCAATAAACTCCCTAGGCATCGACTCGATGCTGGGACTTATGGAACAATGGGTGTTGGACTCGGATATGCCATTGCTGCTGCACTTCATGCACAAGATGAGTTTCCTGGAAAGAGAGTCGTGTGCGTTCAAGGAGACTCTGCCTTTGGATTCGGTGGAATGGAAATGGAAACTTTGTTTAGGCATGCAATTTATTCATGCAATTTCATCAAGTTGAAACGTAGATTTTAATTTTTTAATAACAAATGGCCAACTTTAGATACAAGCTTCCTGTGATTGCAATTATCATCAATAATTGTGGAATTTATGGTGGTATGGATGAACCCATTTGGGAAGAAATCAGAAATGGGGAAAAGGCTGATCAGCTTCCTTTAATGTAAGTATTATATTGCATTATAAAATACTTGTTAATTAGAATTATCTCTTAGTTCTCAAATCGTTTTCCATTTGATTTCAAACTAAAAAAAATTTTGTGTAGAACTCCACCAAATTGTTTAACACCCAACTGCCACTATGAGAAAATGGCTGAGATGTGCGGAGGACAAGGTTTCTATTGCCAGACCATTGATGAGCTCAAAATTGCTTTAGCTAAAGCTATTGCAGTAAGTCTTGTATTGTTTCTAATCCAATTGTAAATTCTTAAATATTATTAGATTTATAATTATACATCTTTTATGTATATTCTTTTATTTATAATTCTTAAATATATATAAGATTATTATTATAGTTTGAAGAAGAATAAGGGATATTAATATTGATTTTATCTAACTTTAAGGTTAAAACTATTAATTAATCTTTTTAGGAAACTACAAAACCGACTATAATAAATGTGATGATTGCTACAAATGCTCAAAGAAAACAACAAGATTTTGATTGGCTTACAAGATCAAAACTCTAAATGTTTTTTGTGTGATACGAAGAAATGTTGCAATAAAGAGAGTTATAAAATTATTTCTTTTAAGGTTCTTTTAATGACATAAAATTTTCCATAAATCCAACCATTTAGAAGAAGCGAGTTGGAAACGAACGAGATGATACATAAATATTTATGTAATTATTTAATTGAAAATATAAATTTGTAGAGTATATAAGAAGTATTTATAATTAAATAGTCGTAAAAGGTAAAAGTTTGTCATTAAAATGAGGTACAATTTTTATAAACAATATAAAATAAACTTATATTAGTGTCAATTGTATTAAGATTCACTCGCTGTTAAAAGTTATTCTAGTTAAGTATCGTTAAAGAAAGGCGTATGGGCCTTCTCTTGAAACTTCTCAGAGTTCCTAGAACTTCTGTTTGTACTTTCTTCGGATTGATCAATAATGTCAATGTCGGCTTCTTGTTGATCCGTTTCAACTTCAATCGTTTCTTGCTTCACTTTAACTTGCTTTTGTCGAGTCTTTTTCTTTTCTTCAGGGGGTGGGGGTGTGCCCATTTCTTCAAAATTCGGTACCAATTCCAACTTTTTGTTATCAATATAAGCCTTTCGGGAAGCTCTCTTCTTGATTTTCTTCTCTTGCTTCGATTTTTCAAAAGTACTTTTGAAATGAGTGAACATGGCCAAAATGTTTTTGTTTTTATTCTCAATGAAAAGCTTAACTTTTCTCTCCGTTAGTTGGCAAGCTTCTGTGAATTTACCGAGGATTCCTTCTAAGGTGCTGCAACCGGTGTTAAATCCAAGGCTGAACGGATCTTGAACACACAAGCATTTATTCTTCCCTTCAAGTCGCTTTTCCGGTTTTTGGGTTCCGGCCCAGACTTTATACCGATTGAGTTCCACTGAAAGTTGAGGTTCATTTCCAGGCTAAGAAAAAATAATTTGTTGATTCTATTAATTTAAGAAAGTTTAAAAGTCAATTTAATTTTAATAAATAAAAAGGTTTAAAGTTGAATTAAATAATATTATTTAAATTACTTCGAAAAGCTCTCTTGGGATGTAACTTCCAAGAAAAAGAGAAATCACAAATTTTCCATAATCCAACTTGGCATGAAAGGCGAAAAATTCGTATGCAAGGTTCAAGACATCTAAAGCTGGAGCTTTATCACGTGACGGCAAATAAATGTCCATGGCTTTGCAAATATCGACAATGTTAGTGGAGAAATGAGCTTCCCACTCGTTGTCCACAGTAATTTTGTCCTCTTCTTTGACGAGAGACTGAAGGAGATGGACGGATGGAACGATTTGCTTTTCAGCAAGAAAAGTCAAGACAATGAGGACAAGGGTGTAGTTCTTAATGGAAGTTGGACTCGTCAGTCGGTGAAATCGTCCCCATTCTCGGATGAGTTGCACGAGAGGTCGAACACGTGGATCAAAATCCAGATAAAAGGCGATCATCTTTGAATTTTGAACGGAGAGAATATTTTCAAAAGACAAGTCACATTTGGTCTTCGTCTCAGCATGTACTATCTTGATGATTGGAACACGCGTTTTGGACAATGGAATAATTTGATTGCAGAAATATCTGTTACTTCGCAAAATTCTCAAAACTTGTTTGAAAATCATCTTTTTTTCTGGAATCGAGACTGGTGGGAAAAAGCGCAGATTACTGGCAGACTTTCCTAAGATGAGTAAATTGAGTAAATTCACATGAGTTAATTCCTAAATTAACTTTATTCCAGGTTAAATAGATGTTTGATAAAATGAGTTTAATATTGATTATATTGTATTATTACCTGTAACATCAATGTAAATATCAATATCACTTTGAACGTCTCCAAGCTTCGTAATTAAAGAGCCAAAAGCGTGAACAATGACTTTGGGAAATTCAACTCTCAAGAGACTGGCAAGATCATAAAGAAGTCGATGTCTTTTAAGGGATGTCGCTGGATCCAATGTCACTTGACTAAGCAAAAGATCTAATTGTTCATCCAATGAATACTTTTCAATTTCTGAAGTCGCAGACGTTAAATTTTTTTTCGTTCGCTTCTTAACTGAACCTTCCATATTGGATTCATGTTTTGTCTTATGTTGGCTCTGTTGTGGTTGAATTGGAGGCATGAGTGGTTTCTTTTGATTCAGAATTTGAAGTTGATTTTGAAGCTCAATTTGTTGTTCAATCTGATGTTCAATTTTTGTATTATTTTGAAGCTGAAACTGTTTTTGATGCGCCATCGCCACTGGCTTTGAGACACCAAATATATTTACCCCTATTTACCAAAATAGAAACTGATAATTTAACAAATTATTAATTTTTAATTTATAGAAATTATAATAGAAATTAGGTAATAAATAATAATAATTTCTAAAAAATTATCAATTATAAATTAATAATAACAAAGATATAAATAAAAAGAAGTATAAAACAATTTTAATAAGTTAAAATGGAAATTACATTCTTTATGTACATATGTGGCTTTGGGCCTCAAGCGCAGATTCTTTCCATTCACAAAGTGCTTTGGCTGAACGCAAATTTTGGCTAAATCGCTCCCATTCCTAAATTAGTGATTTATTATTATTATTATTTAAAAGAATATATTAGCTGAAACAAATGAATGGTTTTTAACCTTATTAATATTTTTTAATTAAACCTACCTGGATTTTAATTGTATCGCAATGAACGTCGTTCGATAGTCAATGCAAAAGTCATGAATAAAATCAATTTGCGAAAAATATTCAAGGATGTCAAGAGCGTCCTTTGGGTCACCTAAAAAAGATATATAGAAAAAAATTCAAAAGATAATTATTTGATGATTTACATTCTTATTTTCAGACACTTACCGTTTAACACAACAAGTGAATTTTCATTAAAGCACGTCTCGGGATTGTTCTGCTTTTGTAAAGTATTGGTGTTGTGGAAAGGGGAGGTCAAGTGTTTAAACCAAGCATCTTTGCCCTCAAGTAAGTCATTACACGTTTCACAAAGAATTTTCAAACCCGTAGTCGTATTATTAAATAATCTAATAAAACAATAATTAATTAAATAAATAAAAACGCATATCATTGATGCACGTGGGAAAATAAGTTTTATTGATATCTTACCTAGACATTTTTCTCTTTTTAATCGACTTCTGAAATGAAACAAGCAATGGATGAATTAATTAAGTTCTTCTACTGTCATTTCTTGTAATTTTGTTATAAAAATAAATTATAAAACTTAAAGCAAAGATAAAGATAATAGAGTCTTTAATTAACAAAATGAAAGCCCATTTGGCTTTGCAGCAAAACCTTTGCCTTTGCTCCTGATTTTTGGATGTGAGTTTAAACGGATGGCAGTTTATAGATTTTCTTTTAATTTTGTTATGCTGTGCAAATTGCAATATAATAAATAATCTAAAAATCTTTTAAACTTGTTGCTTAAATGAGTTAAATGTATCAGAAGCTCACAGAGGAGTAGTATGCTAAGTATATAGGTAATATAGGTAGGTAATAAAAATAAATGATTTTTTAACTGTTTCTTGCATAGTTTTTGCGTTTATTATCTTATGGTAAAAGTAAATTAGGTAAGTAAGTAAAAGTAAGTTTTAAAAATTTTAAGTCTTATTTGAGAATGACCGCATGATGAGCCTATTGCCTATATGTATAGACAAATAAAATTATTTTTATAGTAGAGTTGCATCATTAAAATAGAAAGTTAAAATTAGAAGTAAAATTAAAATAATTTTATGCAATATCCCAAATCAGAAATCAGCTTTACTAAAAAGGAAACAATATAGGAAAATAACTTAATTATCATCAGTCATTTGGACATATCACTCAAAGGTCGTTATCTCGTATGAAGCGATTTCCTTCTGAATGCTTTCCCAAGTACTTGTACTTTCTCTTTCCCGTTCTCCCAACTTGTTTCGTCGGTTTCGTTTGTGGTAGTGGACTAGGAAGAATCAAGCCATCACTGGGCTTTGAAGCCGCCTCAAGTTCTTCTAATGATACTGGGCGATGATCAAGGAAGCGTAAAGAGTTTTTTAAATGAGCAATCACTGTCACCCTGTATTTCTCATAGTCATCCTCTTCTTTGTGAAAGTCCCAAAAGCTGAGACGATACGGGCAGAGTGGATTTCCCAAAAGACTCAGAAATCTCAAGTTTTTTGCTTGGATGGACAATTCAGTCAATAAGGGTTTCAAACTCCAGAGCTGTTAAAAGAGAAATTAAAATATTATAAACTTTGTTCATTTTTAATCATCAATAATAAATTCGTCTTTCTCTTTACTTCTGTGAAAACTTTCATGGTCTGGGAAAGATAAATGGATGAAAGTAAAAATCCTCAAATAAGTTTTACCTGATTATTGTTGCAACTAATTGTGTGCAATTTTGGAAATTTTGTTGAAAATGATAAGAAAGTCATCTCATTGTTATCGAGGATCAGTTCTTCGAGAGTATTCCTGCAACTCTTGAGTCCATGAATTTTGGTCAATTGGTTGAAAGACAAATCAAGTCTTCGGATGCAGAAACTAACATTCGCTGTGATAAATTCTTTTAAATCCCGTCCAACCAAGCAAACCTTCAAATTTTCCAATTTATTTATTTACTTTAATTATATCATAAAATTAAATAATTATGTGAAGATCGTGTATAACTAGAGGCTAATTTCTTAATTATGAAAAAATATGATGTAATATATTCCTTACGTCAGTTGCAGTTTGGACTGGCTCGTTGGGTTTGTCATTACTTGAATCTGAATCAAGATCAATGGGAATCTCCTCCAACATTCTTCTCCTTCCTCTAAACTTTTTATTGGAGAAATCTCGTCCTCTATAGAATACACTACTATACATTAACACTTCAAGGGAATAAATTTTCGAAATTTATATTGGAAAATCTCAAATAAAATGTTTCTTTGTGAGAGAGCTCAACACGAGTCGAAGCCTTTGAAGCTTATGAGCAAGAAAACGAGGAAAATGCTTTAGTAATTGTTCTATTTAAAAAAAATGATAATTTGATAGACGAATGAGGTTAAAATGGAGCACATGGCGGCTTCAACGTGACTCTCTAATGTCGTTGAGTAAATATGAGGAAAGATACTGATAAGATATTTGCCCTTGAGTCTTTAATCTCGTCTGATTCTTTTTATGTATATAATATTTGTCTACCTATCAATTCCATATATCAATACACTGGAATTGTTTTCATCCTCGGCCGTCTAAACTTGTACACAAAAATGCTTCTAGTAAAAGGGACGAGTTTTTAAAATTCAGCCTAATAATCAAAATAGCTTGCTCTTTTCTATGTTTTTGCTTTTTTACATTTATTTTAAGAATATGAACTTCTTGTGGTTTTAACCTCTAAATATTAAGATTTACTTTGGCTCCTAAATATCAAATGATGTATTGATCATTAAATGACTCAAAAAGTGATATTTAGTTCATTTCATTCGATTTTTCAAATATTTAATTGGCAAAAGAATATGTGAAGGTCCTTAGATGGGCTTTTTCTAATTAGGACTATATGAATTTCCTTACACGAGCATTATGTAAAGAAGTTGAACTTGACAAACTAAATGCATTTTTTCGCAAAGAGAAATGTTGGCAGCGCAGGGTAAATCCGTCCACAGGTCTGGTCTTATTTATCTCTGGACTCCTCTTCCGCCTCCTGTACAGAACTCTCGACTCATGTCAGCATGGGTAGATTCGGTAATATTGGAAGTAAATTTGGGAAATGAGAGCAGAGGTTAATACCGTACACAACGAAGA
Organism: Neelides sp. FZ-2019; assembly: GCA_009869795.1. NCBI lineage: Eukaryota > Metazoa > Arthropoda > Collembola > Neelipleona > Neelidae > Neelides > Neelides sp. FZ-2019. The sequence goes on from VJMY01000138.1 coordinate 129,234, forward strand.
GCTTACACAAAATTCCTCTCTCTCTTTCCAAGCCTCTTTGAGCATTTGACTCATTTTCACTCTTCCCTTTGATTATTTCAAAAGTCTATTCCAATCCTCTTTTCCTTATCTCGGCATTTTCGATTCTTCGCCTCTCAACTACAGGAATTGAGAGATTTCCTAAACAATTCTGATCCTTCCCCTCTTCAGTTCCTTTGTTGTTATATAACTTAATAGGATTAAGTTATTAAACCAAAGATTAGATACGCATTTAACCCTTGAGCAAATTTCGTTCAATTATAAATAATATTACAAACATCTTATCTTACAAAATTTAATTTGTATATAAATAGTTTAATAAAAATAAATTAGAAATTAGTACCAACTGAGGAAGAAGAGTGCCAACAACGGAATAAATAAGATTTCAATTTTAATTGAAAAGGAAAACTGGGGAATATTTCCTCGTAATATAATTTATTGAATTGTTGCGTAAAGTTTGAATACGTTTCCACCAAACCAGTATCCAGCCTCATGTCTTATTGTTTACTATTCTTCCCCATTTATTTATACATCATCTACCTGCTTATCATCCTTTAATGGTTTGAAGAAGGAGATAGTTGTTTAATTCAGAGTTTACTCATTCGGAATACCGCTAACTAAGGATAAGAATAGGAAGAGAACGACGTGTCCTTGAATAAATAAATTCCTCAATAAAAAGAGGCGAGCACGACGGGTCAATCAAAGCATAGTGTGAAGTTAAGCATCAAAAATGATGAAAGGAAAGTTCACTGTTTGGTTAGTCAAAAACAGTTTGCTGATTGGAACCATTGTTGGGGTCATTGTAGGTGTTGTTTTAGGTAAGAATATCTCGATTAATTTTCTGTATTAATTTTACATACCTAATTAATCAGAGTGTTTAAAAATCAAAGGAATTTGATCTTATTACTTGTATGTGTTATAACATTATCTTTGTATTATATTTCCTTTTTGAATATTTTCCGAAATTATTTTTTTATAAAAAATCAAGTATGTTAATTTATTGGTAAATCTTGAATATATTTAAAGAAGTAATAAAGAAATAATTTATTATACCAAATACTACTTTAAAGGGTATTACATATGTTCGTTAGATTTACTTTGGAAGGATTATGGTTATCGTAAAGAGAACATTAAGTGAAATGTAAATATAAACAGTAGTGCGAGTTTCGGATATTTGTTTTGTTTTCTTTATTGTTTTTGATAATGTAGACGCATTATGGTAAACATAGGATTCAGCCTCCGGACTGTGGAGCTTTCCGATCAATGGCAACAAGTGATTTCCTACCCGGGAGAAATCTTCACACGTGCATTACAGATGATGATACTCCCTCTCATTATTACAAGTCTCGTCGTCGGTGAGAAACCATTTTGTACATTTCTGTTCAATGAGAAAGATTCATTTAATTACTGCATGCTCGAATTGCCCTCTGAACTCACTAGTCATTCACAATTATAAGTGTAAACGCAATTCAATTTCATTTGATCACGAATGCCGTCAATCGAAGATCAAATTAGTAATGAAACTAGACATAAATATGCATATTTAAAAGCGACGTTTAACATGCTTTACCCATCATACACAATGAAGATCCTTGATAAATAATATTGGTCAAGCTATACATAAAATGATAAATGAATGCGCAGCATATTTATATTTTGCAATTTGTGATGATTAATAAGATTATTAATAATAGCTAAATTATTATTAAACACAAATGCATTAGCACTATGAGCGTAAGTTTGTTAGGTTTGTCACAAATTTCTTAACTCCAAATGCTTAAATATATATAGCATTTTTTAATTGATTTATTATACCTCAACACACTTTTTCCTAACTAAACGTTAATACGGTATTTTCTCTTTTTATGATTATGATTTTAAAATTTAAGGTTCGGCAAGTTTGAATGCGAAGCTTAATGGAAAGATCACGATCAGAACTCTTAGCTACTTCGTTCTCACGTCTTTTCTCAATGCAATCATTGGGGTCGTTCTTGCTGTTACCTTTCACCCCGGAGATGAGGTCAACTTTGATTCTGAAGTTGGTTACGAATTGGAAGAGAGAAAAAACACGCTTTTGGATAATATTTTGGATCTTGGAAGGTTCAAAAACTTAAAGCTCAATATCATTAAAATATTAAGCACACGTTATTTACAATATTTGTGATAAATGAATGATATGAAAGATTGGATATTAAAATATTGTCAGGATATTTGTAATTTCAGGAATATCGTGCCAAATAATGTCTTTGAAGCCTTATTTCAACAGGTGAAGAATCTTCATTAATGCAAACGATTTAATTGCAAATCTAACATTTATATATGATTAAAAATGCCATTAAATATGGGATGATAGTATTTTTGAATACGTCCTTTATATAAATATTAATCATTCTAGACTCAAACTGTCTATGAAGAAGTTAAAAATGGATCAACTATGCAAGGAAATGGGATCGAGTTTCAGAGAAATATTGTCGTTAGGTTAGTGATTGTTCATCGTCGTGAAATATTTTGAGTGTTAATTTATATTTATTGATTGTTAAAATTTCATTGCGATTTATTTCCCATTTTATTTGCGTTAATATAAAAATTATTGTTTAATTATTGTAAAAACTAAAATAAATGTATTAGTTAGGTTGGGCTGGTGTGCAATTATAATTATTAAATAAGCATTTTCAATTTAAAGGGACGGGACGAATTCTCTTGGAATTATTACTTTCGCACTCATTTTTGGCACCGTGCTAGGCACACTTGGAGAACGGTCAAAACTTCTTTTAGACGGATTCAAAGCCATTGACGAAGTAATAATGATCATTATCAGAGGAATTATGTGGTATGGAATGCTTTTATTCTATAACATAGCGTGGCAATTGCCTATTTACTAATTCAACCACAATGACAATTGTTATTAATTTAACCAGGATTACTCCATTGGGCGTTGCCAGCATCATTTCAAGCAAAATCATCAGTGTTGACAATATTGCCACAATTACAGCACAGCTTGGTATGCAAGGAATGATGTTATTTAAACATTAAATAATTTATTAACAATGATAAATAAATGAGAAAGTTGTATTTTAACGTTTTTTTCATTGTCAGGTTTATTTGTCGTGACCGTATGCGTTGGAATTTTATTTTACCAACTGATTATTCTCCAATTCATTTATTTCCTCATCAAAAGGAAAAATCCTTTTAAATTCTATGCAGGCCTGATGCATGCAACCATCACGGCCTTTTCGACAGCATCTGCGTATGCCCCATAAAATCACTTATCCTTTTATACACAATTTTGATGATGCTTTATGTAATAAGAATAATATGATTTCCGGTTCAACAGAGCTGTCGCTCTCCCCATTACATTTCGTTGCATGGATAATTTGAAAATAGACTCGAGGATTTCTCATTTTGTCCTTCCCATTGGAGTCTCTGTGAATAAGGATGGAACTGCATTGTTTGTCCCGGTTGCTTCAATTTTCATTGCTCAAATGAATGGAATTACTCTCAGTTTTGGGGATCTTGCAACCGTCGCGTAATGTTTTCTAAATTGATCATGTTCTTGTAAATGTTTAATTTTTGTAAAAATTGTACTACTTAAGTCATTTAAAACATTAATTAGCTTTTCATATTGATTGAGTTTAACTAATATTAAACAATAATATAGTATAACATCAACGGCTGTGAGTATTGCTGCAGCCTCCATCCCAAGTGCGGCATTAGCTTTAATGTTCATTGTGCTCAATGCAATCAATGTCCCTACCAAAGACATTGGACTCCTCTTTGCTGTGGATTGGCTAGTGTAAGGCACTTCATTTCACGGATATTTTTAATATACTTGAGCTAATGTTGATTTTTAATTGTGTTGTGACAAAGGAGTTTAACTCAAATGATCGTAATATAGGGATCGTGTGAGAACTACAAATAATCTACTTGGAGACTGCTATGCAACTGTTTTTGTTGAGCATTTTTCTCAAAAGGAGCTTCGTGAAATGGATATAAAATCCACCGAGAACACAAATCACGCTGGATCATTGCAGGATAAAATTTTGGATACTGAGGAAGAGCCAAGTGATGTTTAATTCAATATTTGTGTTACAATAAAATGATTAATTTTATTTCACTAAAATATTATTGATCCTTCAGCATAAAAGAATCGTATTTCCTTATATAAGGAAACTTTTAAAAATTTAATAATGCTTGGTATTATACATTAAAATAATCATGCAATATTACTACTAAATCTCAAATTCTAACCAATTTCTTAAAATAACTTAAAAATTCTCAAATGGAAGAGAAGGTATTCACTATACTGTACAAGTCTTCAGACGTTGGCGAAGCGTTTGATACACATGACCTTTTAAACAATCCGAAAATCATGGGAGCTGCCATGAAAAATTTGCTGAAAAATGCGGCTGCTTCGTTTCTCAACACGCCAATTAAAGAATCTCAAAATGATCAAACGCCAGAGAGCAATCTTACAGACCATGATCGTTTTATCATTAAAAGACTCGAAAAAATATTTTATTACTACAACTATACTACCACTATTCAAACTGCAACTAGTACAATAAGTTCATATTATAATTAACCATCCAAATGCTTTGATAATTAACATGGAAAGTTCATTTAAATTAGATTCTACGCTACAAAGACATCGGCATGACTGATGTTGACCAGATTGCGAGTTCAATATTCTCAAGTTAAAACGTAATATTTTCTATTTAAAATCTATAATTGATCATATTTGATTTTAAATGCTTTCATTAGGACCGACTTTGACAGAGTGAAAAGTGAAAGAGTGAAGCTAAATGGAATGGAAAGTGTGTAATCGCTGTTTAGAAAATTAAATAAAGACCAAAGTGTGAAAAAATCTGAAAAATTATTAACTTTAAAGCATAATAGTATTATGTATAACTTATCCTAATTAATCCTAACACGTTATTTAATACTTTTCAATTTATACAAATTAAATATAATAAATGAATAAAAAATTAAAACACCATTTATGTTTCTCAACGGCATCCTCTCGTTATTTCATCTTTAGTCGAAGGGATGTAAGTAGGAAAAAGACAGACTAACGAACTTCAGCCTTCAGAGCACGATAAACTTTAGACTCCAGCCAAGTATAATTTAAGTCATATCATTTAATACAAATTCTATCAAACATCATTTCCTACCAATACAATTCGCAATAGTATTCGATTTTCATATTTCAATATTAGTTATAAATGAAGTAGATGAGTTTGTTGTTGGGAATTTTTATAAAGCTTCATTAATGTGATGTAATAATTCTTATTAGAATAACTTGGGTCAAATTCTCGAATGCTTACGCAGATTCATACCAAACTAGAGACATGAAGACTTTAAGAAATACATGCATAGCATATAAAGATATATCTTTAGTAAATTGTAAAATTTATAACTGCTCATATTCAAAGGACAAATTTGTGAATAATCAATGGTAAGAAGAAGCAATGAAAGTGGTACATTTAACTTTTTTCCTTTACGAGACCTCTCGTCATTGGTTCTTATTAAATCATTAATTTACAACCTTTTTTAAATCAAATTCATTGATTCAAAATGAATTTACTAAAGTTTTCACTCATCATTGGCCCGTTGTATTTCTTCATTGCTCCTACACGTAAATATTTTTATAAATAAGATTTTATTTCATAATCAATCACATTATTTCTATTTACATTATAATATTTAGATTCGTTTTTCACTGACGATGAAATTGAGGATCATAGAAATAACAATGAAATGTTCGGACAAAATGGTCAGCAGCAGCAACAACAAGGAGTTTCAATGTTCTTGAGATGGAAGAACGATTGCACTGGGAGTGATTTCTCATGTAAAGATTCATCATCCCAAGATGAAGAGCGTTTATTCCTCAGATCAAATATTAATGGAGATCCGATAAAGATCGTTAAAACAGGAGCAAAGTGTATTCCTGCCAGTTTTGTCTGTAATGGGAATTTCGACTGTCCTAATGGGGAAGATGAAGAATTTTGTGGCGGACCGGGAGCTAATGGTGGAACCGGTGGAGCAATGAGACCCGTTGGATTTGGTGAGCAAAAAAGTACGGGTATCATTTTAAAACATTATTTTTTTTATTTATCAATTTTTCTTGAAAAGCGGCCAAATTAAGCCATATTTAAATATACTTTTATAATTATACGATTGTAGGTTTGGGATTACCAATGATTAGAAAGGGATATGGAGAATCCTGCAACAAAACAACTAAAGTGATAAATTATTAAATAAATTCGATATTAATCCTTTTTATTCGTATCTTAATATTTAGTTATACTTTTTTACAGTGCAATCACAGGGCATGGCTGAGCTGTCACAGCGAAATGTGCGGATGTACAAAGCCTGATGAAATGATGTACAATCCGTTGACGAAGAGATGTGTGGCTCGTTCAGGGGAACGTTGTCGCTACGGCGGAGATGACGACGACCCGACCACTTGGTTTGAAAAAATAGACTGCATTGACAATGCTCTTTGTGACTTATCGACAGGCTACTGTCGTTGTTCTCCCTTTCACTTTGAAACTCCCAATGGAACTTGCCAAGAAAAAAAGGCATATGGTGAAGCCTGCGAGACGTCAAATGAGTGTCGAGACAATTTATTCATGAGCTGCATTGGATCCATTTGCCAATGTGATGAGAGGGACTCAGTCTTGGCTGACATTGAAAGAGACACGTCTTATCGTTTTGCTGGGCAAAATGATTTTCAATGCGTCGGATTACCGTATAGTTCTAATTGAAAATTCAAATTATATTTTTAAAATTAAAAATTCATTAATAATTAAAAAAAATTAATTAATCACAGATAGGAATTTCAGATTTTTCTGATAAAGTATAAATAAAGTGTGCTTGTTTGACAAATTAGAGGCAGTCCATGTAAGAAAGGGAAATGTGGTGAAAACGCGTTTTGTAACTTTAACGCAGCAAGTGACGGATTTGGTTTCTGTCAATGTATTCTTGGATTTACGGAGTCATCAGACAAATCATGTGAAAGAGATTTTGGCGAGAGGTGTGATGCTGACTCGCCTTGTAGTGACATTCAATTTGCGTGCATAAATCAAAATTGCAATTGCAAGTATCCCAAGCATCAAATCTATATCCCTGAACGAAGACAGTGCATTAGCAAAGTTGCTGGGCCTTGTGATAACAATTTTACATGTGTCTTAAATGCCGTTTGTTCCCAAAAACTTCACTATAAAGAATGTGAGTGTCGACAGGGATTTGTTGAAGATAACGACGGGTTTGTTTTTATAAATAATTTTATTATTATTATTAAATATAAAAAATGTCATTTATTATTTATAAATTACAGATAATAATATTAATAATAAGTACATAAGTAAAGTTAGATATCACAGGTATAATGGCTTTTATTAATTACTTTGTAGATTTTGCAATTTGGGCTATGGGGAAAGTTGCTCTGGAAGGGATTTCATCAAATGCGATCCCGTCGCTCCACTTCATTGCAGAAATGGAAATTGTGGTTGTTTTGATGATTTAGAAGTTTACAACGAGGATTATAAGAAGTGTTTCGGCGGAGTTGGGTCGAGATGTTACAGAGATCAAGAGTGTGTGGAGTTTGGCCAATGTGCTCTGATCAAAGGAAGACCAAGTTTAGCTGGACGGTGTAAATGTCTTGAAGGATACGTTGAAACTTCTAAAAGAACTTGTAAGAAAAAATAACACCTTTTTTGATTCATCAGAAATAAAATTTTTCATTATTAATTTACTTTTGTTTTTAATTATTATTTTTTTATTCATAAAGGCATAGTTCATTTATATTTGTATACAAATATATATTTAAAAAATATATCATCTTTTGAATGTTGTTTATTAAAATAATTAATGATACAATTGCAGGTTATTAAAATATTTCGGTGATTTTTGCTGAGCATTTACTCATTCATTCAAATATGTTTACCTAGTTCTTTTAGTAGTTTAAGGTCAAGATTCAAGACAAATATTTATACTTGGCCTAATAATGTCCATTTTATACATTTAAAAATCTTGTGCTGTTCTCATAATTTCTAAATTATATATCTTATATAATTGTATTAATTCAAAATGAATATGAATTTGAGCATAAAAGAAATGTGCGTTGATACTTATAAAAAATATTTCAAGAATCCGTGGGGTTAAACGTGATGAACCGACCTTAATCAAACCTTGATAATCCACGCATTCACAGGATCAAAAGCCATTAAAACATTTCATATTTCATCAAAACATTATAATTAATTTAATTTTAATAATATAAATCGAGAAATATTAAAAAGTATTATGCTATTTATCAATTATTGAAATAATTATTTTCATCTTATAAATATTTATTCTTTCTTTTTATCCATTCATATAAAAAACCAACAATAATTTGCATTTAAAATATTTGATCATTAGATTGAATATGATATAATTTTTCTTAATGATGATAGTCTTCATTTCTCTACATTTAGAACATATATAAAATATCCTAAATTCTCACAACTAATTGCAAAAACTCATCAAATGATGATATATCTAGTTATCTAGTATCTTTTATATTATTTTGGCATTTCTAATCAATAGGTTCATTCTATTTGTGAACTTAACCTTTTTATAATATAGAAATCGACAAGAATATTTCACGAGTGAATATAGTGAATAGGCATTAAATTGTATAATTATCTTTTCAAATGTATTTCCCTAACATTTAAAGGGTTTCTTTAAATGCATACCACACTTCTAATGTTCTAATGAATGATCTAAATAGTTATAGCTTTTGTATAAGTTCATAACTTCATGTGGTTTGATAATTAACTACGAAATAAAAACCCTATTCGTTATGCCCTTAACCCTCATTGATGTTCATACCCAATTTCTCAAGTTTTTTAATGTTGAAGTCTTAAAAGTATAAGTGGAAGTTTAAACTCAAAGAACAAAAATTGCACACAATTTTCATTTAATTTCAATCAATTGAATCACATCAATTTTCAATTAACAAAATGAAGAATAGTAAATCATTTCTTTTATGTATTTCATGTTTTCTATTATATGGATTGCAATCAATACGTGAGTACAACATTAGTTAAATAAGTAATTTTTGCTTGAATGCAAAATGAAGCGCTTTTTGCAAATCATTATCATTTTCATATTAAACTGTTCATCCACTTACAGATTCTCAAGGAAATTTTGATTT